>JALIRY010000061.1:0-219160 GCA_026401215.1 Trichoderma erinaceum
GCCTAAGTTAATTTAAATTAAAATTTATTAAATAAAATTATATTTTTAATCTTTAAAAAGGTATTAATAAAATTTATATACCTTAGATTTTACTTAGCAACTATTTAAATATAACTATAAGATTATATAAGAAATTCCCTATTACTATATAGCTTTTTATTATAATATACTATTTTTAATATTTTTTAATATAAAAGAAATAGTATTTTTAATAAAGTTAGTTATTGCCTTTAAGAAAATATAAATATATTAAAATTTAACCTAAAATTAAATAAGAAATTGCAGTTAAGATATTTTATGTTATTAGTGTTAAAGGGAAAAGGCAGTGGCTGAGAAGTGGGGGTGGCCGAGAAGTAGGTGGTCTGACTTATATACCGGGTGATTGTTTGACAAACCCCCGTGGTTCTGATATGCTTACTTTTGAAAAGAGCGTGTTTGTTCTTCTTGTCTTGGAAACGTCGTTTAGCTCCCTTCCAGGTTACCGCATCTATTTATATACCTCCTCAGGTAGTAGTATACCTCTATCGGTGCATGTAGCCAGGTTAAAGTTTAGGATGGCGCCGTTACGTTAAACCGAGCATGGTGATTGATCACCATACAGATCTCCAGAGCCTTCATGTAAGGATTTTTTTTTTTTTTTTTTTTTTTCTGTTTCTCGCGTCGTTAGATGGTCGATAGTTGCATATTCGATGCCCGAAAGCTCGGTCCTCTCCGAGCTCATGGCTCTATTAGCAAACATCGCCCCGCAGTTAACAAAACTTCGCATCTATTGCCCAGTCTTCCAATCTCCAGCAACCCTAAACTGGATACATGCCATTAATTCCTGCATTGATTCTTTCATTCTTGCCTCCTACAGCCCTCATCGTCGTCATTACTGCAATTGTATTGTGCATCACGGTTGGAAAAACACCTGCTCCATCGGCCTCCACCAAGACGGCGTTCCGGCCTCCGAGCTCACAGCTCCCTCCACCAAGCTCTCCTGCATGCTGTCTGTCATCTTCCACCACTCGCGCACCTTGGGGTTTCCCGCCATCTTCTCCATATCTCCAGCATAATCGTAGCCGATGTACCTAAATGAGGCAAAGAGCAATCCTAGGCCGTCGTCATAGTAGATGTTGTCTAAATCACCCCATTGCATAAGCTTTGCTCAATAAGAGAGTAAGTAAGAGGGGGGAGAACAGTAAGCTTACAGTCTTCTATCCCGCAGTCCTTGATCTGCTTGAGAACCTCGGGCCAAACCTTGGCATGGCAGGCCTTGTACTCGTCCACGCGGTCCTTTTTGAGCTTGACGACCTGGCCAAACCAGCGACCCGGGTTCTTCTGCTTCATGGACAGTGTCCGGGCATGGCCGTGAGGAGCAGTTTGCGCGGGCTCTTCGCCTTGCGAAGAAGTTGGCTGCCACATGTTGTCTTACTATCGATTTCAAGAATGAGATACAGCTTGGAGAATTGTAAAATAAAGAGAAGAGCGGTCTAATCAGACGAACAAAGAGAAGAAGAAAAAATATTACACGACAAAAAGAGAGATGACAGTCAGCAGACCAGCTGATGTCGCCGCGGAACCGGATATGCACAGCTGCGATGAGGGGCAAAGACAGAAAGCTGTGGGGAAGCACAACGTGTCTCGCAGCCCCGCAGATTGGAGAATGAGCGTGCTTTCCCAGGAATGAAATGCATCTTTATGTACATGAGATATGCAAAAGTTGGTAATTGATGTCGCTTACAGAGCATTCATACGGTACCTAGACATCCGATCTCCGCACGCTATTGGCCCTTCCCCTTAGCAGATCCGAGGCTTCCCCGCATATCAAGTACATAGGTATATATGGACGTCCATACAGACATGGAGACGGCATTGGCAGCGGAGACACAAGAAAGCGATTGCTCCAATCCAGAAACTCCACGTCATGGTTCTCAGCTTTTGAAACACGTATTGTAGTCACAAGACTGAACAGATGTGCTGGGCATGTGAAGCGCTCATATTATTGGTCATAGGTCATGAAACATTTTGGATGTTCTAGACGTATCTTTTCAGCTCTCTTCTACAGTAATTGCTTGCAATGGGGAGAAACAAACAACCATTACCTCCACTGGACCCTCTCTGAGTCTTGTATTGATTTAATTAGGCGACGGGTGAATTGGACCATTCTAGTCTTGCATATTTCTCCAAATATGTCCCCAGGCTATGATGGAAAACAAGTAGCAGAACACGTCAGGCTATCGCATCCACAGCTACCCTGCACAACAATCATCAACAAAGAGCAATATATATCAACATCTACCTATATAGCACTTTCCTTTTCAAGAACAAAACAGTCTCCCCTTGCTGACAAAACATAAACTGCACATGACATCGAAAACTGCAGAATAAAAACGGAGCACAGCATCCGCCACAGTGGGCAGAAGTGGACTCATGCTCAAGGACGCTCCAGTCCGCATCTCCCCACACGGGATCAGCCCCCGGATCAGGGCCCCACGCGGCTTGCAGTCCCGTAAGATCAGGTGGATTGAGGAGGAATCTGAGGTTGATTTGGATGATTAGAGTATATTGAGTGTGATGATGTATCTTTACATACATGCATGCATTCAATCAGACATGTGCACATACTTAGCTGAAGACAAATATTACTCAGTACTTGTGTTGAGCACTGCATCTTGAAACATGGTACAAGCAAGACTAATTTGTATAGATATAAAGAAATTGTAGCATTCAGCTAGTGTCAAATAATATGCTAATTGAGATGTGCATATCTGATTTCCCATAACGCCCTTCGACTCCCCAACTTGTTGATTCAATTTAGTGATGGTACAAAAGGCCATTTGTTTTCACTTATTTGGCCATGGTTCATTCGGTACATTTCCTCCGTAAGAACAGAAATGCTTCCATCTTTTGAGCTTGTCTTCAATGATAGTGCTATTGGTTTATTCACCCACCCATTCGTCGTTTAGCTCCTTCATAGCAGGTATATAGTAACGCAAGGAAAGTGACATAAGAAAAATGAAATTCGAGCAAAAGATTGCCCATTTATTTGTCAGCTGGTTCTGCCTGATAGGCGGGAGCCGGGGTAGAGTCCTGGGCTTCCTCAGCCTCCAACAAGCCCCTCTTCTCCTCCTCAGCGGAGGGGAATTGGGTAGAGTTGCGTCGGTGGTGAGGGCACCAAGAGCGGCGCTGAGATCCACCACGGATGAACATGCTGATACGGTAGACGACGCTGCATAGGAACATGGCAAGGCTATCAAAAATGTTAGCAAAGAGCAAAGAAATGATCATCATACGATAGAGGGTAACATACAATGCAACACCGACACCAGCAGTGATGCCCATAAGGACGGGCAGGACAATATGTGAGGCGACGTTCCTGACAAGGCGGCGCCAGTCGCGCTGGGTGTTCCAGTCCTCAGGCTCGTGGTGGTGAGGTCGGCCGTGGTGATGAGGCCTCTCATGGTGGGGAGGAGGAGGAGGAGGAGGAGGATGGTGAGGGTGAGGAGGATGGTTGGCTTCCTCGGGGCCATGAGGACCCTTTCGGTGGCAGCCACTGAAGCCCTTGAGAGCTTGCTTGGCACGGCACCACATGGTGTTGCAGGGCATCTCAGGCGCGGCCATGAGCTGCATATCGGAAATGACAATGTCGCCGGTGACGGCCTTGATCAGGCCAACCTTGACCACGGGAATGTCGTCAACAAATCGGTGGCCGACCTCGATAACCCTCAGCTTGACGTCCACCAGCTCCAGCTGCTGCTCCTCATCCTTGGCCCTGGGTAGAACCGACAGGCTGTATCCCAGAGTGCGCTCTGTGGCGCTTCCGCTTGCTCGCACGACATCGGCAGTCAGGTCACCACGCCACGGGTCGGCATGGGGATACAGCTCAAAGCCATTGACCATCAATCTTGAGCCATCCTCGACGACAAAATCTAGCTTCAAATGAGTGTCTCTGCCGCGGCACTGTCTGCAGGGAACGTCGAGGCTCTGTCCGAACGCTTCGGCGGGCAGCTGGAAAGTCTCGGGCTCGACTGGGAGAGCCTTGAAGATGTTCTCGTCCGGTTCGGATATCTCGGGAACGATCGCAAAGGCCGTGGCCGCCGCCGCCAGGGCAAGTTGCTTGAAAAGCATGGTGGTGGAAATCGATGTTGTCGCGATGCAAAAGTAAATGGTGACGGAACAACCAACAGTATGCAATTCTATGAAGGTTGGAGGTTGGAGGTTGGGAGAGTTGTTGTAGTGGGTTTGAGGTCGAGGATGCAGAAAGCAAAAGAGAGCTGGAGCTAGGGAAGACAGCGGATGGCGACTTAGGTGGCGAGGTGCTGTAAAAAGGTGTGACGACGCCCTGTCATTGGCCGTCCGGGATTAGCAGCCTCCGACTGTCCGAACACCACAGCTTACGAAATCGCCCAGGATGCGCCGTTGCGTGATTGGCGAAGCAGCGCAGCGCCTACGTCAGCACTTCCAGGGCCGAGAGGGCACTGATGCCGCAGCGCGAGCCGCATACCCGAATGGCTCAGCACCCCTGGCAAAAGGAATGGAGCCTTGAGCCCATCGATTCCCTTCTGTTTAGTGTGTACGAGTACGAAATGGTTGAGGAGGAGGGCATAGCCTCAGCTACAAATTTACAATTTGGTAATTGCTATGGATGGGAAATACGGCGTTACAATGTCACGTTCCCAAGCTAACTGACAGCAACATCAACAGCTCTACCTGTACCACTGTAGTACGAGTCCTACAGTACCTTAGGTAGGTAGGTACCTAGGTAGGTATGGAGTCTCAACGTACTAAGTAGTCTGGTATCAATCTGTTACATAGAAGGCATCAAGACTCCGCCAACGAGCTGCCGCTTATGTAGGCGAGTCGATCCCTGAACAGGTATCCGTTCTCCGTACTAGTAGTATAGACACCACTTTGGAAAAAAGTTGCCTAGCTGTAGCACTCTTTGCCATGCATATCTGCATTAATCCCACTTCGCCGCAAAGAGCAAATGCCATCGCCAAGTTTACCATTGCCATTCTGCTCCACAGAATACGAACCAAAACATCGTATCTATCACAACTCCTATTCTTATGCCCTTTTATATATACATCACCATTACTAAAATCCTTTTCTGTGCATACACGAGGTGGCATTTGTGCGCTGCCAAAGACAAAAGCGCTCAATACCCCTGTGCTAGAGACGAAACGCTCTGCTTAGTGCTTGGCTAATTAGAATAGATGCCCCTGGATCACATACATCATTGGCCTTGTAGGTATTCAACAAGGTACATTAGTACGAGTAATGCTGGTGGAACGACACCAACAAGCACAGATCTAACACACTAGATGCAGTCATTACAGATGCTTAGGCTGTCTATAATAGCTAGCACACAAGTACACTTCATCGTCAATGCTCACAGTTCAATGATTCCATTGCCAGAACAAATATAAGCACGGCTGTTTGAAAAAAGAGTCTCATAGACAAGTGACTATAGCATCGAACCATCAGTAATTATCACCGACACCATATATTATAGCCTACAACAATCATCCACGAATCGCCATCTATCATGGCTCTCCTAAGATTGCAATACCATGCCCTTCCATGCCCCTTTTTCCATAAATAGTCCCCTATACCTTGTAATGACCCAACCTTGAAAGTTTTCCCATTAAAAAAGAAAAAGAGAAGAAAAAAGCAAGTATGATGATTAGCGTTCCAACACTCCCATATATCGAATCAAACCCAATCGCCCCGTTTCTTCGCATCCAACAGGATTATAGAGTAACACAACCAAGGTATAGTCAGACTCAAAAAAGTAAACAGTCAACTCTCCTTTTTTGCTATTACTCTTCTTCTCCATCTTGTTTGTCATTATCAACGTGCTTCTTGATAAGCGCCTTGAGGCGATGCACGGCCATCTTGCCTCAGTCGACGAGAACACTCCTACCGCCGAGGATACCGTCCCCCAGCCCTGTCACATTCTGGTGACGATGCAGTGGTGAACCCGCTCCCCAAGGATAGTTTGGGTTGCGCGGCATTGTCTCTTCTGATGGGACCGCCACTGTGGGCACGGGGTAGGCAAATCCTTTGGAGCCGGACTCATGATCTTTTGATGTAGTTGAGGTCTCAAATGTCGTCGGGAGCGGATAAGGGTAAGTATCTAGTGTGAAAATAAATGTGTTAGTTTATCAAGAGAGATAGTTACTGATAATAGTACTTACGGGTTCGAGTATAAGCAACTGTTGCGTTTGCATATGTGGCATTCGCTGTGCTTGTCGTGTTGCAAGTGGATGTATACAGCGGGGTTTGACGAAGCGAAGACTCTGGCGCGCCTGTTGTCAATGGCATAGCCCAGCATCGAGTGAGCGTTGTGTTTCCGCTTGGGAAGCGAGTGCAGGTGGTTGTGCTGTCACTGATGTTGGGATATGGATATACCCATGAATGAGTACAGGGAGGAGTTGCAGTGGTGCTGTTCGGGTAGAGCGTCGTGACGATAACACTGCCCATTAAACTGGACTCATGATCCGTCGCAACGGTAGTGGTATTAGTCCATTGTGGCCCAGTGGTGGTTGGTGGACCAGAGATTGTTTCAACAATAGTTGTGACGATCTGGGTCGTGTTACCATTTGTGTGAGTCCCAGCTGATGATGACGATGGCGGGATGACGGTACCAGAAGAAGCTGAGGAGCCTGTGGACAATGGCAGCGTTCTAGTAATAGTACTTCCAGCAACCGTTGCATTAGTCTTTGCAATAGGCACAGAAGATGTTACAGTCAGAGTGGAAACAGTAACCGTAATCATCTGAGTCGTTGTCGTAGTAGACGCAGCTGAGCCAGTTGAAGATGGCGGTACCCGAGTGCTGTTAGTCCAAATGGGTCCACTGCTAGATGCCGACGATAGGACGCCGGTCCCAGATGATGCTGCCGATGTAGTCGACCAAGGAAGAGCTGATCCGGTCGTCAAAATCACAGTCGTCCCATTTTGAGTGACTGTAGTGACTGTAACATTGCTTGCCGGGGACGGGCCAACTGAGCTGGAGCTGGTTATAGATCCGCCAGATCCTGTTGTTAACCAAGAGGTAAAAGCAGTGGTTTTCACGATTGTTCCATTGGTAACAGTGGTGGAAATGACAACGGGACTAATGAAGCTGCTGCTGGAGCTCACCGCTGTTCCAGACACCAGGGTTGAAGTGGATGTAATCCGGGACGTATTTGTCCAAGATGAGGGAGGGACCGTCACCATCACCGTCGATCCAGATCCACTCCATCTTGCGGTAGAAGAATTGGTAAAAGCAGTGACAGTTGTAGAGCTGAGCGGACCCGAGCTTGCTGTGCCAATCGAAGAGCCTATGTTGGTCTTGGTAATGGTGATTGGAATGATTGACGGACCACCGGTTGGAGCAGCGGTAGTTATCCAGCTAGTAGAGAGATTGAAGGAATTGGTGAAAGACCATGTCAAGCTTCCGCCACTGACACTATTCGATTTGGAGGTTGAAGACGGTCTAGAACTTGAGTTTGTTGCAGGTAGGGGACTGAGAGTGATCGTAACAACACTAGCAGTCGTTGAGCCTGTGCCACTAGGGCTGATGACAGTTCCTGATAGGGTCTCGGTGACATTGCGGGTTGTGGGGAATGGGGGGCTACTGGAACTTGAAGTCTTTGTTGGCTGGCTTGTCCCAGAGAACCACGTCGTGTTGGAAAGCGTAAATGACGGGCGAGATGTTCCATGGGTACTAGATTTAGTAAAGTTCCAGGTGGAGGGAAGAGAGTGGCTGTGAATGATTGAAAGAGAAACTGAAACCGTCGGTGCTGTGTTCCAGACCGTTGAAGTCACAACTTGCCCTGACGATAAAGTCGTATTGCTGAATGGGGGTCTGCTCGAAGTGGATGCCCCAGACCCTGTGCCACTATTCCAGACTGTGGTGGTAACGACTTGTCCAGTCGATCCTGCAGACAAAGACGTATTACTGAAGGGAGGCTGACTAGAGATGATTGAATCAGACATCGAACTAGGCCCCGTAGGTGCGCTATTCCATATTGTTGTAGTTATGATTTGCCCAGACGACCCTGAAGACAGAGTTGTATTACTGAATGGTGGTTGGCTGGAGATGGTTGATCTAGGCGTTGGTTCAGACGCTGATTCAGAAGCTGACGCACCGCTACTCCAGATTGTTGTAGTCACAATTTGACCAGAAGACAATGGATACGAGGTTGTATTGGTAAATGGTGGTTGGCTAGAGATGGTTGATCCAGAAGCTGATCCAGATGTTGTTGGGCTACTACTCCAAACTGTTGAAGTCACAACTTGTCCAGACGACAATGAATACGAGGTCGTATTGATAAATGGCGGTGGGCTCTTCGTCACAGTCTTGGTTATCGTTCCGTTGGAGCTCACTGTCAGGGACTCAGTTGTCGAGGCAGCAGAATTGCCGGAAGTCGCCACTCCACCCGTAGGAGTAACAGTAATAACCACCACGGTACCAGCAGGGCTAGAAGCCGCCGTTGATTTAGCGGAGCCTGAACCCGAAATAGTCGACGCGATGGTTCTGATGCCCGTCTGTTCTGTAGCAGTCGTATTCCAGGGAAGCTGGGATCCAGTAGTGGAGACGAGACTAGAGGGGGCAGAAGTCGTATTGACAGCCCCTGAGCTCCCAGGCCTGGTGGTCGAAACAGGTGGCGCCGTCAATGTCAGGGTTTGGACAATAATGGTGGAGTTGAACGTCCAGGCAGAGGTTGCAACCGTAAAATGATCGCTTGTTTGCGCTACGGTCTCAGTCACGGTAGACGTTGTGTTGACCCATGATGCAGATCTGCTCCATGTCCCTGTTGAAGACGATTGAATCTCGCCAGAAGGTGTCAAGCTAGAATGACCAGTGCCAATTGGATGAGTTGAAGATTGCGAGGTTACCACAACAGTGTTATTCGTCTGTGCGGTCGAAGTAACAGAAGAGACGACAGTGCCATTGTTGAGTTGCGATGATGATGATGCAGCACCAGGCACAGATGTAACGGTCGCTGTTGCCCCAGACGATATTGGCGAGGTTGATGTAGTAGGCCAGATCGTTGTCACGTTTGACTGAGTTCCTGTAATACTAGAGGTGGTGCTGAGAGTAACCGTAGTCTGATTGCCTGTAATTGGCAATGCCGAAGAGCTTGAGTGGGCGTTGGATGTTGATGGTGATACGGTGCCTGACAGGGTCAAATTTGGCAACAAAGTAGCCTCAGTGGTGCTGATTGACGAAAATCCTGTCCCACTACCACTGGGTGATCCCACAGTAACAGTGGCCACAGATGTGTTTGTGAATCGATAGGTCGAAGTAGCAACTAATGGGCTGCTGGACGAAGACCACCCGCTGATAAGAGAGGACGAGATGTTTGACAAAGTTCCTGTCGAGATTGACGAGGTAGTACTGGCCGCTGATTCAGAGACTGTGATCACAATGACAGTTCCATTCACGGTACTGGTAGCACCTTGGCCTGATGCTGTGGTACTGGTAGCTCTAGTAATCACAGATGTTAGAGTAAGATCTGTACCATTGGTTGCCGAAGACGTAGACGATACAGTTGTCTCTGAAACAGATGAAGCAGATGCGCTAGTTGATGAGATTGAGTTTCCAAACAAAGAGGTCGAAGTAATCGCTTGGGTGGAAGACTCAGAGAATGGTCTCGTCAACGTCACTCCAATTGTGGTCAGTGTGACGGTACGTATGGTTCCATTCTCAGTCAACTGGCTGGATAAAAGCTGTCCTGTTGACGTGCTCGAGGGCGGCAGTGTAGAGTTGGACCATGCCGTGATAGTGGACACGATGGTAGAACTGGAAGAAGAAGAAGAGCCGGTTGTGGAAACAGATATAGTTCGAATAGTGCCGGATTCGCCTTCAGTCAAGGATCTAGTCGACTCTGTAGAAGTTGTAGAAATTGTAGACGCCACAGTCGAACGAACAGTTCCATTCTCAGTCAAGAACGTAGGCGACAGGCTTCCAGTTGACGTGGAAAGTGACAATGTAGCGTTTGGCCGTCCTGTTGTGGTAGACACAGATGCAGATCCAGAGGGAGAAGAGCTTTCTGTAGAGCTAGAAGAAGATGTAAGCCGGATGGTACCTGATTCTTCTTCAGTCAAAGACCTAGTCGAAGACTTGGTGGACACGCTAGACGTCGCCGACGATGTGCTTAGAGTAGACGTCGCTTCGGATGAAAACGAGTAACCCTCATGACTAGATGACACTTGCACAGTTTGGGCGGTAACGAACGTGGTAGAAGCCAGCGATACAGTAATCGTCTGCGTCGTTAGACCAAGAGAGGGCTCTGTGACTGATGATCCTTCAGCAGTTGTCGAAGAATGATTCGTGTCGGAAGAAGACGATGCAGTCACTGTTCCTGCCAAAGTGGACGATTTGCTTTCGGAAGATGTCTTGCTACCAGTTGAGTAAGTGGTAGAAACAGTCTCTGTCAAGGTGGTCACGTTGGAAATGGTGCTTGTAGATGATCCAGCAGGAGGAAGAGGGTCTGACTAGGTTAGTCAATGAACACACATGTGCAGAAACAATCGCGGTATACTCACAGACTCCAGATTTGGTAGTGGTGGTAGCAGAAGAAGTTTCTTCTCCATAGGGGGGAGGATAGTAACCATAATCACTCGGTTCACCGTAGTCGGCAGCACGAGGGGCCAAGCCCTGGAACTGGCTTGCATCACCATGGTTGCGATAATCCTCGACGGCAAGACGATTAACTGCAATCTGGGCCACAGTTGTAGAAATGCCAGCCAGAAGCATGAACACCGCGGGCACAAGGCCAGTAGATAATATCGACGCTCTCATCGTGGGTGGGGCTGGGATGCTATTCACTGTCAGAAACAATAGGATAAACTCATTCAGGGAAAACTCACCTTTCTCCCGACAATGAATATTGACAGAATGGAGATGCCTAGCGCTATTATTGACAGAATAGACAATAAGTAATCGTGAATGCTGAATAAAGTGTAATGGAGATGCGGCGAGGCAAGGAGTTAACAAACGAAGTTGTGGGTTGAAGAAAGCTGCGATTCCTCCAAGTTGGGATGGGGGCAGAAGAAAAGAAGAAGCGAGAGAAGAAGAGAACGCGTCAACAGCGCGTTATAGAAGGAAAACAACACGAGCGAGCAAAACTATTCGCAGCTGGCAACCCACAAGTGAGAGAAAATTGAGCTGGCTCTGGCAGGAAGAGAAGAGGTAGCTCGGATTCCCAGCTACACCTGGCTGGGACTGTCCAATAAATGGGAGACTCAAGCTGCCAGCTGCCAACCTGTAGCAAGATATGCTGCTCTCCCCTTTCTCTTCACCCAAATCCCCATCAGCTATGACCACACATGGCTGGTTGCCAGCCGGTCACACATCCCAGCTGAGATGGATGCTGCTGAGCCTCTCTTCCCGGCTCGTTCCCTTCCGGATATCATACTCCTGAATTGAGCAATGCTGTGTTGTTGCAAGAGACCATCCCGAGTCCTCTCCGACGCTTCGCGAGTCTATGTCTCGGTCATACTGCTGATAAGGATGGCCCGGCGTCGTGGGCGCCCAAAGTATCAGATTGATGACGACGGAAGTCCCAACAGAGTTCCCTGATCCGGATGCCACCGCCAATTCACGCCTTCTCATTCGCCACGATAATCTTCGGCAGTGCACAGCCAGATCCTGCAGCTGCTGCAGATGCAAGCCAGGGGTACACTGAGATTTGGGGCAAGCTGATACGACCCGTTATCGAGATCTCGCACCCTTCCATGCAAGGTTGCAAAACGCCACAATTCAACCGTTTTGTGTAACTGGCCGAGGTCAAGGTAGCCGTGCCGAAGACGAACGCGCCAGATGCCGCTGTTTGACGAAAAGGCGTCAATGATATGTCCAAGTTATGAAACGACGGATTGTCAGGGATCGGCCTTCATATATTGTCCAATTTTAGGCTTTGTATGAGAATCCAAATCTGTATACTGGAATGGACCGAGGTCTTGCCTGTACTGCATCTTAACATGGAGTTTTTAGTATATATCAAAGCACCTCCTTTTGCTCCTGTTATTCGATGGCTGGCCATGGTGGACAATACACACTAGAGCATTGTTATACACGGACTTGAGCTGCACTGTTATCGCCTACAGTTGAATACAAAAGGACTGCTCGTCGTATAGATAGATGTAGGAGAAGACGGATCAGCGTTGCCGTGAGAGGGCCATCGGAAACACAAGAGATCCATGCTGATAGCATTGCCCTCATGCCGACAACGTGCCCGTATCGTCGGACCCTAGATGTCCCCTCGTTCAACTTTTGTTTTGGCCGAACAATGCACCGGGATATCTGGTGAGATATCTCCTGAACTCGGTTGCTTACCTCCCGCCATCTTCCTCGCACACGCCTTCTCGCATAATGACAGGGCGTCTTGTGTTCTCATAACAATGAGGCTGTGCCACTTGAAGAGCCTAGCTGCAGGCATAGACGAGTGTAACATCCGAAAGCAAATCCACGGCGGGAGGGAAGACTGGAGCCCAACTTGATTATATCGCAATTCATGTGCCCTGTCCAGCAATGCCTTCCGTGTTTCAACTTAATTTAGACCGCAGAGAGCTTAGCTGTGCATGGAGCCGGCTTGGTCGGTGCGGACATGATTTTGGGGAAATTCCAAAATGCAAAGACAAAAGAGCCTCCGTCTAGTAAGACACATGTTAGAATGCATCAGGATAAGACAGTATGAGACAAGATCCCCCGAGTAGCCACTATAGAAGAGATCTCGTCCTGGCTGAAAATATCCGTGGCACTGGTGCAAGTGCGAATTTGTCTCATAAAAACTGAAATGTGGTCGCTTCAATTACATGCTAATCATCTACGTCGCCAGGTTTGGCCCGTTAAGGAGCACAAGTTTTCCGAATTCATCCATAAATAGAAGAGCCAGCCGCATTTCAACCATGACTGGAAATAAACAACACTAGCTGATTGCCCGGCAGCAAACATCGTAATAACCCCTGTCCCGTGTCCCTTGTCGTTTATTGGCATCGTGTTGCCAAGGTCCCAGTCGGCTGAGAGATGAAACATAGCTCACTCGAAGCTTTCGGCTGCGGTCTGTCTTAGCTTTGGAGCAGTCTCTTTAACCATGGGGTTATTTTGCGACTCGATATCAGCGGCCCAAAGAGCGGCACCCACTAGACAAATCAGTATTGAAGCAAACTTAACTAGCCATGTATCCATACCGGTATTTGTGTAGGAGAAGAAGACAGATACCACGGGTATCATCTCGAGAAGGGTAGCAACAACACCAAAACTATGGAGCAATTAGAAATGATCATCACTTGAAAGGATAAAATGATGTATAAAACGTACGATGCATAGGCACCACTATGAGTATCGATCCACTGCTTCTTTTGCAAGTCGGACCAATTCTTGAGCTGGAAATACTTGAGGATTGTTAGTACATATATCGTGATAATGTCACCTTAGGGAGAAAACGTACTCGACTATGCACAATGTTTCCCCTATGTTTTCCTGTCTCAGGTTTTAACAAAGAAGCTGCCAAAAGTTTGAGATATTGGGTCACTGACCATGGAGAAAAATAAAGGCTGCGGTGCCCACGAGAGGGATGAAGTTTAGAGGCAGATACATGACATATCGAATCATTTCCGTGAGGCTCCATTTTTCAAATCGCTTTTTGAAAGCCTTACCCAGCTTTTTCATGGGATCGCTACCTGCATGAACCTCTCGGCCTTGCTGGACGACGGCCGTTGCGTTTCTGGCAACCAGTGTGCCATCAAAGGTGTCCATGAGAGACTCTCGGAGGAGCCAGGTGCGTGATATCATGTGAATGATGGTGGAACTTTCATTCAGCGTGAGGAGGACAGTCGTGTATACGGCCAATGGGCCATTGAAAAGCGCCATGACGGCGAGCTGAGGGAGGTAAGCAACCACAAACATGGCGCCAATCACCGAGGCCGTGAGCGTGCCATAGGGAACAACTCGGTCGAGCAATGGCTGCCATAAGCTCCGGTGGGCAATGAAATAGAAAATTCCCTATCACGTTGATGGTCAGAGAAGAAACTATAAGAGACGAATGGCGGTAAGATTGTATCTTCATTTTACCTTTATGGGATAGAGATATGCCCGGCTCTGGACGGCATCAGTGGCCATTGCCCTCGCCTTGCCATAGTCTTCTGTGCTAGTCGCCATCAGTATCACGGCTGATTACTACAATGATGGTCTTGCACACTTACAGAGCATGTTCGGCCCTCCTGCTGATCGAATCGACGACGCGGTTGCGCAACTTGTTCTCAGATTCAGACATTGCACCGAAACGCTAGCGCCAAGGCTTCCCGTCTTGGGAGATGCTTTGTCAAAAACTCAAAGAGGATGATTCCGAAAGTAACTGGAGATGCCGTGAGAAATGCAAGCAATGGAATTCAGATGTTGTATCTCTGGTCAAAGTGCATACTGCACAGCTTCAAAGCTTGGTGAGAAGCTCGATGACGGCGAGCTTGCTCTCGGCTGAGGTAATATCCCGAAAGCGCAATAGTGTCGTCATTGGCATGTGCATGTGGGGCCCACTTCCCGACCTCAACTCTTTCTCAAACCAGCAATATGAAGCTACTGAGTATTTCCTAAATCATCTTCCCCATCTTGCACCACTTCAACCACTGACACCCAGCCGCTTGCTCAGATTCTCGCCTGCAAATTGACTCGTACCAATGGCCAGCAGCGTATATGCATTTATAAGCTGACTAGGAAGTCAAATCGCGCGGCGCCGTTCCAAGATGCGGCTCCGTCCCACGATGCGGCCGTCCAAGTGCCACACGGCAGGCCACCACGGTAAATCCACCTCTACCTCTAGGTAAACGCCCTGATTAGCAATCATGATTAGCAAAGAGACGACTGTTGTCTTTAGCTTAAATACTGGTTGTCAAGCATTCCATTGGCCGCATGGAAATAGCCCAGCACCAGGTCTAGACATTAGATCACAGAAATCATGGCGCAGGAGCACATACCAAACAACCAGCCACTACGGTCCTTGGGGCATGAGCCTTTGGAGTTGATGAAGGCTTCTTTGGAGCACGTTCTCAAGACGACGCCTCCTCAGCCTACCTATGAGGTCCACGAGATGTTTGGTGGCTACACGGGAGGCCCAACTAGCCTTGCCTATTTGTTTTTTCGACTCGCCGATCTCTATCCAGATGTCCAGGTTGCAGGTCACCCTCTTATTCACTGGACGAAGCAGTATCTGGAAGGCGACAGAGGCGAAGTCAAGATTACAACCAGAGTGGGAATCAGCAGTGAGAAATTAGCCCGCGACGCACTCATAGCCTGCTTGAGCAAAGACGAGAATGATGTAAAGGCCTTCTTGTCCAACATTCCGACTGTCCTTGGCCCTTATCCAGACTTAGGACAGGATCCATATGGGTCAGAATTCTGGGAAGGCAGAGCCGGCACGCTCTATTTCATGAGGCTGATACGCCACTATATCCCAGAGAGCGCCGCTCTTCTCGAAGGCCCCATTGTTCAGGTATCTGAAAGGATCCTCTCAGATAGCATCGACCAGGGCGAGAGGGGGTGGATGTTCCATGGTCTGGAAAC
This sequence comes from Trichoderma erinaceum, assembly GCA_026401215.1. Classification (NCBI taxonomy): domain Eukaryota; kingdom Fungi; phylum Ascomycota; class Sordariomycetes; order Hypocreales; family Hypocreaceae; genus Trichoderma; species Trichoderma erinaceum. Next base: position 15,536 of record JALIRY010000061.1, read on the forward strand.
GACCGGTGCTGGTCACGGCACCATTGGAATCATTACACAGCTAGTTGTGACTACACCTTCTCTGGCACCGAGGCTGAGGACCAAGCTTTGTGCCGTGCTCGATCTCCAGACCGATGGGAATTGGCCCAGAAATATCGCACCTGCTGGAGATGACAACCCATTCCTTATGCAGTGGTGCCATGGTGCCCCTGGATTTGTCGTCTCCCTTAAAGCTATACGGCCCTACTTTCCTGAGCTACAGGGGCGAATCGATGCTGCCATAGCCAACGCGCAAGAGGCCATCTGGAAGTATGGGCTGATCAAAAAAGAGCCTAGTCTCTGTCACGGCATCCTTGGAAATGCACTGCGAGTACTTCATCTCTTCTTTTCTGTAATGCTATAATAACACTTCAATAGGGCTCTCCCTCGTGGACCGCGCAGGGAGCACTTCCTATCTCTGGCGACGGTTGAAGCCATTGAAGAAGCAAAGCGATTGGAGCCTGGAGTTTTCAATCACACAGATTACGGCCAAGACATAGCAATCACCTTCAAATATCACTCCAGTGCGGCTTGGACTTGGGCAGTCTGTGGAAAAGAGGAACCTCAGATGCTCATTCAGACAGATATTTGATACATGAGAAACTCTCGGTTTGCTATGTTGACTATACGAGAGATTTGTGATTATAGTTTGGTCGTTCCTACAAAGTTGTGGTATGCGCTGACATCACCGTGACCCAATTTTCCGTGACGTTTGATTTTGATGTTACTCGATATCCTCGGTCAGAGATTCGTAAGTGGTTTTCTGTTCCTCGGTGTATCTTTAATGTAAGTTTTCTGTTGAGATGCACTTACAAATTTTGTTCCACATTGGCTTGCGCATCCGAGGAAAGGCTTCTATCTGTGTGAATTCAGTTATTGAAGGCAGCCGCCATGTCGGTGATATATATACTGCGATATATACTGCGATCAGCCACATATATGTGCACTACATCTTTTACTTGACAAACTTGACAAAGAATTGATGTTGAAAATCAGTTACGGAGTCGAAATCGCGGTCCGCCATAAACTGAATTTTGTTGAGTGTGGCGCTTCGCTTATAACAATTGACTCTTGCTAGTTTGTCTCGACCAGCTTTTTGTTTTTTTCAAACATAGTAAACTTGTGTCCATTATTGCAAAAGTGAAAAAGAAATGTCGTGATTCCTGCAGTCCATTCCCTTTCTACGTCATTCCAATCCATTCGTATCCTATATTACGCGTACGCCAAGTATACATAGGCGCGTCTCTCCAAAAGTACCAGTCTCATCAAACTTGTTAACGAGCCCCTTTTAACGCCTCGCGCATAATAAGAATTCTCCAAAGAGAGGCGTGCATATAATGTTAGATCCATCAGAGCAGCCGGGCAAAGCAAAAAAAAAAAAAAAAAAAAAAAAAAAAAAAAACCCGATTAAATTGAAAAAAATAATAATAATAAAATAATTAATACGATATAGTGGACCAACGGGCCATATTACATGCGTCAATAGCTTCGAGAACACTTTGATGTCCACGCCCGAATCTTCAATTACCCGCGTATCGAACGATTTCCTCGACCTGACTTTTTGATATGCCGGTCTCGCAGCATCGGTTACAGGCACAGTGATGTCACCAATTGCCAGTTAGCATTGCCGGTAGCCGTGGCTATCGTCACAATGCAAGGAGGACGTCGTGCAGACATACAGACAGACGTAGCTGAAAGATCTGCCCTTTGCCGAGCCATTGCCGACAACCGCTTTCCAATTCAGGAATCCCACGATGTTTTTTGCACGCTCCACGAGAGTTGCCCATGCAACACTAGATTAACTTTCCAACAATCTACAAGTACATAAGCGCTGGGCGTCGGTGCTGCCGTTGCGGGACCCACTGGCCGTGAAGTTGGCAGGATTTCGGGTCGGCAAGACGCCAAAGCTCGGAGATGCCCCGCCGCTGTGGATTAGAACCAATATCACTTCAAGTTTGATGTTTGCAATTGGCTTTAACAAGTCGGCTTGCGCTTATGGTTACAGTAAAAAAGCCTTGGCTGATGTAGGTTTGTGTCTACTGCGGAACGATTCAAACTGCTACAATACTGAGCGAAAGAGGGAAAACTACAACTATGTCGTCACAGCAAACATTCTTCCACAAAGGCACCACCGAAGCCACCTAAACGCAGAAAAAGCCACTAGGCCGAGAATGGACACGGCACTTGAAAGTGGCAAGGGGTCCTTTGACGTGAAAGTCGTATCAGACCCACGTTCGGATTTGTAAACCGGGCGGCAAGGCTGTCGGCTGAAGAACGCATCTAACTCGGCAACGCACGATGAGGGAAGAGAAAGAGAAAGAGAAGAAGAAAAAAAAAAAAAAAAGTGTGGCGCCTCTACCTGCATGAGGATCCCTGACAGCCAATCCATCGCTGGTACGTACCCAGACATCAAGAAAGGGCCAGAATAACAAACTCCATCGCTTTGCTTTTAATGCAGCATGCAATGCGGCTGGTGGTCGGTGCCGAAACGGCACGTTAATAGAAGCTGAGAGAGCGCGGAGATAGGAGAAGTTGAAGCTGGGAGGGGTTCGTTTTCCTTTTATTGAATGCAAATGAGAAGCGACAGACACCCCCTATATAAAAAGGACGCAAATAGAAAAAATCAACAATGAAAAGGCTCACGAGACGAGAGCTGCTCTTCTGAATCAAGGGCGTAAAGCCGCGGGCGTTTCCTCCTTCAGGGAAGCCTCTCTCTCCCATCGGAGCAATGGAGAAGGGGGATCTCAATCCCAGCGTTTGATTGGACAGTTTTCTTTTGAGCTTCTCTTCCTGGCAAAGAGCCAGAGGGAAAAGTCGTAGATATGTCACGCGAGGCCAGTTTGGCAAGTTTCCGCGGAGATTCCGCTTATGAAGCCGAATTGACCAGTCAGCGTCGAGCGTTTGCTTCCAAAACGGCTCAGTTCCGGTAGCAGGAATCAGCTCAAAGTGGAGTAGTGCAAAATATCAATTAAAAAGAGAAAAAAAGAAAAAGAAATCAAAAACTTCGGAAGCAGAATCGGCACCCCGTCGGCATAGTGGAGACGGAGGAAGCTCAAAGTCGCGAGGCTTCCCAAGGGAGTACCGCTCCCCACGCCGGACTTGTGTGTGGAAAGAAAAAAAAAAAAAAAAGTGTGGCTACCTAGACTAGGGATGTGCCTGAAGCGAGAAACAAGGCGACCCGTTCGACGGAGCGCTCCCTACTTGAAGCCGCGCCGGAGTTGAAGAGCAAGGGGGCCGAAGGGGTGGGAAGGGGACGATGTGAGCCACGATCGACGATCAAAGTTCCATGATGTGAAAAGGGAGTGGAGAGGGGTGTGTAGAGGATGCAGGATGGATATGAAGTTGTTTTCTAGCTATATGGCTCATGCCAGTGGTGAAAATATCCAATTGGCGCGGATTGTGATTTGCTATTTTTGACAAATGAGAATCAAGAAAGTAAGAAGAGTTCTTGGGAATGATTCCGTCAAGCGACTCCATCAGAAAGAATGATTCCAGCTATACCTGGATACTAAAGATATGTCTTACAGGCAGGCAGATCGCCTCAAGCCTTGCCTTACGCCTATGGAGACCGTTCGGATATAAGGCTTCACCATGATTCGATCGCCCATATCATCAACCCCAGGAAATGGCATCATGTCTATGATTGACGACCAGCATCGCTTCCCATTATTATTTTCATGTCTTTGTTACTCCAGAAAATCGGAAATAACCAACGAATGAGAATGAAAGCCCATACATGAAACTTACACACCTACAAGGCTAGAAAAATACCTACAAGGAAAGATTCGTGCAACCCGGAAGATTGCCTAGCCTCGCGATCTAGAATGCCAGTCTATTACCCCAGAGAAACGCAAAAAGAGGTCATGAGAATGGAAAGAAAAAACGGGAATCTCGACAAAGCAGAGCCATATGACAGGATTACCAACGCGAGGTCAGGCTCGGTGACGTAGGTCTACAACGCCCATAAAGCCCATTTCGCTCTGTTTGGGCCTAGCACCGGAGCTTTCCGTCTGCGTTCTGACTCTCATATTGAAAGCATGCTGACTCTTCTCACACTGGGCTGTCTGTCTCTTTTCTAACCAATAGCCAAATCGCATTACTAGTCCAATTGTGGTATTTTCCCTCGGTAAAGGAGCCCTTCTGCAACAGCAACATTTAGGTACGTACTTGTGCACTCGCAGCATACCCGGGTCGGCGACCGATCTCCCGTCCCATCGGAGAGGCTAGAAGCCCTGAGCGCGAGGTTCCCAAGGGGTCTATGAGAGGGTGTCCCGAACCCCCTTTTTAGCTCCAGGTTTGAGAGAGGCAAATGACTAGTATTGCGATCGGTTTGTGAATTAAGGATATTTTTATTTTTATTCTTTTATTCTTTTTTCTATTTTATTTTCGACTTTGTGTAAGTACTGCATAGATAGAGAGAGCAAGACAGACACACGCCCCCCCTTCCCTTGATCGAAAATGCCTGTAAATCTCGCAACAGGCTAGCCTTGCGCGGGTATCGCTCATCCTGGCTTCTTCATCCATGCTTCTATTGTTTCCATTTGCACTCCCCCGCGGAAGTCGTAAACCCTCGGCGCCGGTAATAGGAGAATAGGTATCGACGATGTATCGTCTCCATAGCTGCCATGCGTGGATGGAGCTCTGTTTCCAGTTTCTCCCACGTGAGCTCAAAGACCTATTCGCTGTGCGGCAGTAGTTGCCAAAGAGCTCGGAGATGTGTAATGCTGCTAGTAGACACTATTATGTACTCAAACGTACGAGAGTATGGCAGAATTCCCGCACATGCAGAGGGCTCTGTAACAAATCCCCTGCAGGTTAGTATACGTTGGAACTGCTTTTCAAATTAATAATAGCAGCAGCAATACTGTAACGGGCTATGAACTGGCGACTTAAGCGAGAGCCCTGTCAATGCCGCCATGATATCATTCCTGCACGTCTCTTGCGGGCGGCAAAGACGGCCTTAGCGGAATCGCAGAATCAGTCTGCAGCAAAGACTTATCCGCACAGGGCAATTTTGAACGAAGTTTTGATTGTGGCTTCAGCCGAGCAGGTACCGAATAAGCGGCCGCTGTGGGGAAGCAGAATTTAAGGGTTGCTTTCGATTCTTTCTAGAACGATGGATCGAAGCGCGCATCGACTCCGTTCTCGCCTTCGCTCTCGTTTCTCTTTTGTTTCTTTCGCCTCCGTGCACGAGGACGTGCATTTTAGTGTGAATCACAGAAAACACCGTGCAAAACCCACTTGCATGGCATATATATACGGGGATACAGGATCATGGGACTTGAGACTTGGGGGCTTCAGCCTATAGCAAACCAAGCTCAAGATCCAGCCGACGACATGCGATTAAGATGCAGTGTCGATATTGCGCCTTTTTCACCCTGTGATTTGATTCCACGGAGCTGGGAATGGGGACTGCTTCTGCTGGGGGCATATCCCATACTGCAAGCAAATTCCTATTCCGATCGTAGTGCTGTTACCTAGGTAGTAGTGTGATTAATTATATCTTTATATGTAAGCAAAGAAGGCTGAGAGTTGATAGGTACTTGACGTGACTAAGAAAAGTGAAGTGCACATAAGTCGCAAAGAGGTAAAAGAGACCTAGACGCGGCTATTCGCGATTGGTAATCACTTCCGCGGCGTTCACATAAACAATGGATTCTTGTGTGGGGATTTTGGCTGGTTTAATAAACACCCTTAGCCTCGGGACGCAGCACTGAGGATTGGGTAAAAATCGAAACAAAACAGCCTTATTTAGCATGAATTAGCATTGGGTTTTGGGTTGCGGCATATTCCGTAGAGGCTCCGTAATACTGAAGCAGCTTGTTGTTTGGATAATATCCATGTGCTATCATATACCTACCTTTGTAGGTATATGTGTGCATGTATACAAGTAGATATATTTCCACAAGTAGAAAGAGTACTATCCATGGATGCCTGCATAGCAATACCTCACTTGATGCCCTTTTGAGCAAATGGAGTCGCTGATCTGGAGAGGGGGGATGCAAAGGAGCACAAGACCACAACAGAAGAAAAGAATGAATAAGGAAGGTTTTCTAGAACGATTTCCACTTGCCTAGACCCTGACCAACGCGAGTCATCTTCCTTCGCAAACCCTTTATGTAAGGCCAAGACAGCAAGCTGAGGGCAGCGGACTCCATATTAGTACACATGCACTTACAAGTATGAGCGAGTGTGGCCCGCCCCGTCTGTTCGCTCATACTCGGACCAAAAAGACTAAACGGAGATATTCCCGTATACTTTGTCTCACTACCGTTTGCTTATTTTTTTTTTTTCTTCTTCTTGCTCCATAGCACTTATAACCATTTCCTTACCGAGGTGAGTAAGCGGACTCGGATTCAAAAGTCTCCACAAGGATTCGTTACCGCACAAAGCCCGCAAAAAGGAAGAGCTAGCCTAGTACTAGGTACCCTCCCAAAAGATGACATAAAGCTACATAATCGGGAATCGGAGGTTATTTTCTGGTTTCTAGTCTTTCGGCCCCGACTACCTGCGCCGACGAAGCACGAGGCCCTGGCCCTTGTAGTCTTCTACACCAATTAAACAATCAGTCAATTAATTAATACAAAAAGAAAAATAAAAAAAAAAAAAATTGAAAAATAAATGAGTAAATAAAAGAATAGGCTTTAAATGATCCAGGGGTTCTCGTACGACAACGACGATAGTGGCTGGCGGGGCAACAATGATGGCTGGCTGGCGCATGACGGCATGAACACAAACAAGGAGAGAGATATACAGTCGTTTATATACACTCGGTTATTGCTGGATATAACAACAGGGGAGAAAGGCAATGAGGCGCAGTATCCTCTTCGCCCAGGGCTGGTGAACATGTCCACAATTGTGGCAATCAATCTATCTATCAAAAGAGACAGCTCACATTGCAAGCTCCCGTCTTGTTTCTCTCTCCCCCAAAGCCAATTCAGCCGCATTGCCGTTGATATCAAGTACCGGAAGATTCCGCCTTGCAGAAAGCTCCCTTGATGGACAGGAGGTAGGGGCGTGGATTGTGGTATTTTTCCCTTTTGACTTGAATCATTAAATTAAATTAATATTTATATTTTTTACTATTATTTTTGTTGCCTTGGTTATATTCGTCAATGGAGTCCATGATGTCGATCATTTGGTACTATCATCTGACCATATAATTGCGCAACTTACTCGTAATTCAACTGCCGCTACTATCTAGTCTACGTTGTTTACAATCTAGCTGTCATGGAGCAAACTATCTTCACAATGCGGCTTAAGAACATGACCAAGCATCTATTCTTACTGGCCATTTAATTCATGGAATCAAGGTCAAGGCAGATTCCAATCTTCAAAAACAGCCCTTCTCATTGGCAGCCTCTCGGTAAACGAGGTTCCCGCGGTGACTCACTCTGCCATTTTTTTTTTTTTAAGTTGCGGCAGGCCGTATTACTTGAGCTGAGCTGAGACGTAAAAGATGAGACGGGAATGAATGGGCTGTACTACTAGGTAGCCAAAACAAGCTCTACGAAGAAGCTTTTTTCCTCTGCGTACCAATTTCCCGTAAACCACGGCTAGAATTAATATGTTACCTTTTAAGCCACCCGATGTTATATACTATTTATACGGCGCGTGGCGGCACCGAGGCGAAATGTAAATGAATAGTCAACATTGCCTTTGTGCTCTGGAATGCGATATTAACTAGGTACATGTAGAGAGCAAGCGGTGTTCGCGACAAGTGCCTACATGTAGCAACTCCAAAAACGCCACAATAGCAACTATACCATCCGGGTCACAAGAGCTAGGCGATTATGCTTCTCATCTTTGTTTCCCCGCGCGCTCTTTCTTATTTTTGCAATTGGCAATTCCTGGGTGCGCGCGCGCTTAAAGAAACTTTATGAGGCTTGATCCATCACTATCAACATGAAATCTTTCATACGAGAAACTGAGCTGAAGCGTCAATGACATCATGAGAGCTTGGTCTGTAAAATCGTAGTTGGGGAAGCTGGGGTAGGTATGGGGCAGCTGATTAGTATGTAGCAATATTATTTTTGTATTATTGATTATCGCATAAGGCTGATTTAAGACAGTTTATTTCATTCTTCTATTTCATTTAGCTTCAATATATTAGAGTGGTTCTTGAACGTATTCCATTTTGGGAATCCGTCAGCGAGACGGCAGAACAAGGTAGCTAAGACAAATCGTTCACAACACCAGCATAATTTAGAACGCAAGAAGACAGAAACAATCACCTGTTCATCGAGCTTGAGCTCGGCTGTCGCAATTGGCGGCAATTGCGGTCCGCCTCACCCAAAGGTGACATGCAACGATGGCCTCTAATTGGATTAAAATGCCGGCAGCACGATATCCGATCGGAGTCGGCTATAACGGGCGTCGGACAAGATGCCCTGGATGGGGTGCCATGACGGACTTTCGCAGGTTTGCTTGCGCGCCCAGGTTCATTTATGCACCGCCAGATCAAGAAACTGCATGAGCAGGAAAAGAGGAGCACTGAAACAAACAGAACAGACACCCTATCCTCGGACTACGACTCTATCCTGAGTCATCGGGCTCTAAAAGCCTGGAAACCACTAATGATCCTGGTGATAGGGGTGATGGTGGTTGTGCATCGTAACCAAGTGTGGCTCATACTCATCCTTCATAGAACAGCTGCCCCTACTAGCCACAACAGTTGCTCCGCGGTCCGTCCGTCGGTTTTTACAGCGAAGCCGTCAACAACAATTGCCAAAGATTCAGAGGAATTTAGGCTCCCAGGCCGGAGGCTAGATCAAGTCCGTGGCGGTCGGGCTTTGTAGCGAGTGCGAGCTCCTAGCCAAGTGCCTTGCATGCATCGGGCTCTGTCTAATCAGGATCCCGGTTCCCTGCTAGGCCATCTCTCTCATTGTCTCTCTGTGTTAATGCAAAACGAGACTTGGTGCAGTATGCAGGGACTTGGCACAACCACTTGAGAGTTAGTGTTGACGTTGACAGTGGTGGTCCAAGTAGAGGCGTGGGGTCAAATACTTACACAGCAACTTCTAACGATCGTGTAATGCTCGACCAATTGAAGGAAATAATGAAACGGCAAATACAGTGTTGTACAAGTAATTACTCGATATGGAAATACTGTGAAATTCCAGAGCAATCAAGTTTAGAAGCCAAAACACCGTCAAGGTTGCAGTAGCGCCAGATTGATAGACGGCTAGCATATCATTCGTGGCGAAAGAAACGCCTATCAAATACCTACCCAGAGCCTCACAAGAAAAAGACACCTTACCATTCCATCTGCCGACATGCAGAAGAGGGGAATCGCACCGCTAAGACAACATGGACAGCAACTCGTACGAGAGCTCCCCCGCAGATTAGGAATAGCATCGCTCGCGTTTCGCCCTCGCTCCAAGCGGTAGGTATTGGCAGAAGCTAAAATAAACGACTTGGAAGGAAAGAGAATGATTTGACTCCTTCGGCGTAAGCGATAAAGAGAGATTGGACCGTCATGGCGAGATTCGTACGTCACAAACAGAGAGTAGTGGGAGAGGTCCTTTTCGCCTTTCAGCCTCCCAATCGTTTGCCATGCAGCACAAAGTCCCAGCAGTATCTGACTTTCGGCAGTGCCTAAAACGATGACAAGATTATACTAGAAAAAGAAAAAGCCGTGTTCCAATTCGTTCCAGGCAAACACATGACTAGATAGGCGAGACACGCGAATGAGAGAAGAGAGAATAAGACGAGAGAGAGAGAATACAGTAGAGCGTAAGAGCTAGCAGCCAGCGTTTAGCCACTGCCTTTGTGCCTCAAGCCTCGACGCCCACCTCGCCAGTAGCGGGTACCAGGGCGGTACGTCGGCTGGAATGCATCCACCAGCGGCGCCGCAAGTAGCTCGGCAGGCTACTGGACCTGCATGCCACTGCCAGATAGACTTTTGGCCCAAATGTCAAGCAGGCGGGTTGAAGAGACTTTTACGCCATTTACCGCCACCGCACGCCAACAGCATGGCCTTTGAGAAAATTAAATCTAAAATAAAAAGAGGGGCCACGTTTAATGTCTATTTGAATGTGCCTCCTCCAACGGAATTGGAAAGGAAAAAGGGCGCTATTATGGTCGGGCAAAAGTCGACGTGAGCGGGGAAAGCTGCTGGATGTCCGTCTACTTGTATCCAATATCAAAAACTCTGCTGCTAACTGTCTCTACCAACCACATACACGCACTCTGCGTCTACCACTTGCATCGCCCGTACATCAGCTTATCTCATTGGGAGCCGTCATTAGCACGACAAGACACGAAGGAGCGCCTGGCATGATGCTAAAGCGATGGCGCTTAGGCGAGGCCCAGTCCGGCGAGCTCTTGTAAGGCACCAACTGGCGGTGGGTTTGCGGTGATGACGGTGTTGATGATGATGTTGTTGCTGCTGCTGCGTTGTCGTTTAGGATTGATGGAAGTCAAATCTCAGATACTTCTGCGAAACGGGCGCCTGGTGACAGATGTCTTTGCATTTTTCTACAATATAATACGGTGGGCTGAGCGAGGCTTGTCGCAGGTCTACTAATCGTAAGGGATTACCAAGTACCTGTGTACCTTTGATTACCCAATGCGGTATACGTGGTGGTAGCTGGAGGCTACCTGTGTCTCTATTATGGCTTCACTCACCTGAACTCTTTATCAACATCATCTCTGCGCCCCATTTGGCGCCTCGCCCTGACGTGATTGACCCCAGATTGACAAGCAGAAAAACAAATACATAAAAAAAAATTAAAATGTCATTTTAATTAATTAATCAATTGAGGAATGCCAATATTTGCTCCTCGTGGAGAAAGCATTTGCGCATGCTGCTTAGCTGAGCAAAACATCCAGGGCGAGAACCCACGAGAAACAGGGTAAAATTGGGGCATTGGGCAATGAAAGCAACATTGGACCCTGAAAAAAAAAAAATGCAGAGCAGAAACGCAAAAAGGTGCCGTCAATCATAGGGCTTAGAATCGATGGACAAAGCAAGTTCTATTATTGCCCCGAAACTGCAAATGTTGAAGTTGCTGCTAAATTAGCAGCCTCTGTCCAATCACACGTCGCTGTAGGAGAGAACCTAGGCGACCCCTTGGACAAAAGCGGTAATAAGTGAAGCGCTAATACGACCTTGCCAAGCTGATCGTCCTGTTTTGCGTGCAACCGTCAGTAATAGCAGTTTGGAGCAGTAGCTCTAGTCAGGGAAGTCAAAGCCATTAATCAGCGGTTGTTCATTCCTGCCAATTCTCATCTTACAGTAGCTCTCTTACTTCTTTTCAGGGCATTATCGCCCGGCAGCGCAAAACCGCGAAATTGTCCCAGATGAGGCAAGGCGCTGGCCCAGCTCCAATTTGCCCAGCGTTCATCTCCCAGGGCGGGGGATTCCCCAATGAGTAATAATGTTTAGGAATATTTTAGCAAGCAATTGGAAATAGGTAGGCCAGCCTAATGAGAAACATTGACGTAAGGGCCCTTTCTTATTTTCTCACTTGTGAACGAAGCGAGCGAGCAACAAGCAACAAGCAACGCACATGTTTTTTGCATCACTACAGTAGCAACAGTCCTCTTTTCTCATTTCGTTCGTTCTATGCTTATCTGAGCAGACCCCCCTCCCCCTCCCCCATCATTTTTTTTTTTTTACTTAATCATCCGTAATCTCGCTGCCCAGATTAGGAAAACATTCGCGAAGTATGTGGTATGTAGAATCTCTTCTGCGTGCAGCTCGGCAATGAGCCGAAGGGGGGTTCTGCCGCTCGTTTACATTCTCTTTCGAGTTTCGAGTACCCTTGTAAAGCTGTAATTTGTGATATTGCTAGATGGAGAAAGACGAAGATCAGAAACAAGATTATATGCGCAAACAAGCTCGACAAGGGCCATTGACTAGACAGCTTGATGCCATGCATATCCACTCATTTCTACTGGGCATTACTCATGCCGAATGAGAGAATACACACGAGACTTGTACAGCCACTGCTACTACTACCAATTCTATCAATCGACTACAGGAGAGAATGGACGGGAGAAAGAACGAAACTCTTCCCCCGATATCCTGCGGTATTCCGCACAACACGCAACGCCCACCGGGGATTTGGTCCAACCTCAAGTCCGTCCGCTCGGCGCGGACTTTTCTGGGCGAAGCTGGGCTTTCGAGGCAACGACAGTCCAAACGGGTTAACCCTGGCTATTTCGTATAAATATACGTGCGTGGACTCGCAGCCGCAGTAGAATCTGGGCACAGGCTTAGCGTCCATGTACAAACGCCTTGGCCCGCCAGGATTCGATTCGATACGCCGTATTCCCATCCCACTACGACTCCAATGTAGTAATGACAGGATGTACAGTACACGGGGGATTGTGTGAATGTAATTGAGAATGTGAGGGAAACATACAAAAAAGGGAATCAAGAGACTTTCCCCCTGGCATGTTGACGTTTCTCCTCTTTTCTCTCATCATCTCTCTAATCTCTCTCACCATCATCTCTCTCTTTTTGTCTCCTCTTCGCTACCGCTGCATTTCGTCATTATGTCCTCTTCCTCTGGGGCCCGTAGGAATGAAGTCCTGCGCCTTAGCCGCAACTCTGTGTAATGGACCAAAGGAAAGGGAAATCCAAAGGACCGCGGCAAACGGCCTTGATGACAGAAACTAACCTACGTATGCCATCATGCAACGCAGGCCATTGCCGGCACCGAGTGAGGTAACTCGTGTGGCCCGCGATACAAGGCTTTACGCCCGGCCATGCGCAAACGTGCTTGTACAGATGCACACGGGCTCTACTCGTGGGCGCTAAAGCGGCCAGCACTACCCGCTATCAGCAACCGCAGGCCATGGCATGGACGTACCTGCCGAGCGTACTGCGCATTACTGGGCGCCATTCCATTACCCACTCGCTGCGCTGTAGCGCTCGCAACACTAGCACCCTTTAGCGCTCCGTCAAGTGCCCTGTAAGCCCACGCCTTAGCAGCGTGGACGGTCAGCCCAGGGCGCTGGGCTGCTAGCACCAGGACGGGCAATGCACTGCCCCTACAGGCCTAGTGCGCGCTGCTAGCCTCTGTCGCGTCCTCGGACATAATGCCGCTGCCGACCCTGTACACTACAGCCACGCCTCCCACCCCTGGGCTCCATCGTTTGGTTTTCTAGTGGCATCTCCCGTAACCGGATATACATGGTACCTCGTTGACGCAAAGATCCCACAAGGCACGCAGAGCAGCACTAGACTCTCGGTACTATCACAAATACACGGTCATTATTAAATACCACTGGGCCAGCTCTGTCAGCTCACCTGGATATTTCTGACTTACCTCTCTCTACCTTTGCACAAAACGACACTTCTCGTCATTATTAAGCACGACGTTAGGGATCTTGAAGAGCTTTTATATAGTCTTATCAGTCCCGTGCTTTGGCTTACAGAGATCCCTTCACTTCTCTCTTCCTACCCTTTCGGCTCCCACTTATTCACATCAACATTACATACCTTACCTACTACATACCTACCTATACTATATCTCCTTTACCTTGCTCTTGCTTCTTGCCTGTGCTTGTCCATGAGGACTTTTGGTTAAAAGACATTTGCATTGTGGGATATCTCCTTGTATCCTTCCTTTCCCATCAACATCGACAACTACCAAGGAAGCAGCTCCTTGCGTATAATACATAATAACACAACTTGCATTTCATATAAAAATCCACCACAATCCAATATGGTAGCTCATACTCTGCCTTCGCCTCCCGCGGAGGAAAAGCCCACCATGTTATCCAGAAAGGGCACCGGCTCAAGTACAAAGTCCGTTAAGCCCGCCCACCGAACATCAAAGCGTGCCGGCTCTGGCGCCGCTGCTGTGCACCACCACGAACAAGTTACACACACGGGCATGGATGGAAGACATAAGCGTGTTTGGAAGGCCTGCGAGAGATGTAGAATGAAGAAGACAAAGGTATGCAGCCACTCATCTCATGAATATGTGGTTTCTCTTTTACTGACTTGGAGCGACAGTGCGATGGTGAATTCCCGTGTAAGAGGTGTAAGGATGATGGCCTTGTTTGCACCGCCGGCGTCCGCAAGAAGATGGAGTACAAGCAGCTACCTCGAGGGTAAGTGGAGTCAGATTGATGACTTTGAAATCATTCATCAATCAATCAATCAAACAATCAACTAACATAAACGTGAAACAGATACGCCGAGGTTCTCGAGAACACTCAATTCGCCCTCATTGCTACTGTTCACAAGCTGTACTCTATGCTTAGGAATGGCCAGACCTGGGAACTTGGTGAGCCCGACGTGAACGACCGCGGCCAGCCCGTGATCCACGACATTGCGCAGAAGCTGGGATGCATCCGACCGAATAGCGACATCGACCTTCCCGTGCACTCAGTCTTCCCCGAGGACGAGGCCGGCATGGCTGAGCTGGCCCGACAGCTGGAAGAGCAGCAGCACCACGACTCCGAAACCCAGCACAAGGACACCAAGGAGACTGACTCGCCCATGTACAACCGCACCGACCGTGCCTCATCCTCAGAACTCGACCACTCCGACATCGAGCTCGACTACCGACGAGCAGCCTTTGGCAGCCACAACCCGATGACTATGTCTCCTCAGAGCTACGCCGGGAGCGCCGATTTCGAGTTCAGCCGATCTGCACCCCCCGATCTCGATACCACTGCCCTGTTCGCAACACAGTCACCGAGCCTGTCGACATTCCCCGACTGGACGATCAAGGCCACCGTCCCCCCTGAGATGACCATGCAGTACTTTCAACAGACTGGCATGTTTCAGGGCATGAGCATGATGGGCCCTGGCCTCACTGGAAACGACTTTGGAACCATCAAGCCTCACGTCCTGTCTGCCGTGTCCAATCCCAACGTCATGATGGGCTTGAGCGATCCCATGATTTATAGTGGCTACGACGATGAGTCAATGCGACTGTAAACTAAAGAAGATGAAAAAAACAAAAAAGCTACCACAAAAACATTTTATTAGCGATTTTTCTATTCTGGGTTCGGGCCGGCAAAGCATTCCTTTCAGTTGTACCAATGTGTTAATAACATGGTCTCTTGACGTCTTTTATGTTACGACTTATTCAATTTCATGGCAAGCCCACACTCATTATTCATGCATAGTGTGGCCTATGGGGATATCCGACAACTTCAATTCTTAACGATCACTTTGTTTACATATTTCTTTCATGTGAATCATTTCTTCTTCTTTTCTTCCCGCATAATCTTACGGGGTTTCTATGGAGTTTCGGACAGCAAAGGACTTTTTGGGATATAGAACGTCTTTCTTTCTTTTCTATTTATATGTCTTTTGGGAAGAAAGAGGGAGAAATGTGTGAATACGGCGGGAGGCAAAGGTCGGATCTACTTGACTACATGGGAGCATTTACTGGGATGACCACTTAAGCAAACAGAGCTTTTCACAACCATAGAACGATGGCACTACGGTGTCACAACCTGAAGTAATTCAAAACCAGAAATAAAATGGAAAAAAATTTATCTATCTACTATGCACACATAAATTCTTCACTCGCCTGTCATACCATTGATATGTCATTGGTTTTTTCTTTTTTTATCTTGTCTTTGGTCCGAGCTTTAAGACGCCAATTCAGGCATGTTCGATTACAATATCGTTTTCCATTAGCCTGTGGCCTATTACTATTCTTAACACTCGGCAGACTTGTACGTGCAGCGTAGGCGTAGGGCTTACATTTGATGCAGCAGCCTTAGTTAGCCCAGCTTCTCTGGGCTCTAAAGATGGGGGCCTTCTTTTTCAACATCTAGAACTTCTTCTACCCAGTTGGCGCTGGACACGTCACGGGCAACAGCACGAGGGCACCCCTAAAGAATCGACATCTCATTAAAGGGGATCTGTCACAGAGATTTTGAATGAGCAGAAAAAGCCAAGCCCCCTCAGCCACACATGCGTTCGTCAAGCTTATTCGTCTAAAATACCCAAGATAGCCCTAGTGATATTGGTTTTCTCGGTCTCGGAATCGTATAACTGCTAGTTTGCGGTAGGGATTTGGTCCCGGGGGGAAGGGCGGCACAAAGCACACACAGTTAGGGATTATGGCCTAGGACCAAAGTGAGCATTGGTGCTCGCACATGTGCATTAGGAGTTTGCCCGTAAATGCTCATTTTTTCCTAAATTTGAAATTGTTCTATCAAATGAGCTTTGTCTGCTTGTTAATGCTTTTTTTTTTTTCCGCCCTAGAATCTTTTCTGTGCTCGGGGCTTCTTGCTTCTGCTTTGCCAGCGTACAAGTACATTGACAACATCCACTTTCGGGCAATGGTATCGGAGTTTGTCAACAAACGCAGCATGGTTTGTCATCCCACTTTTCTTTTCACGGATTGCCGAGATGCGAGTGAAAAAGAATTCCCTTCTATGGCCATGATCCCACCCCTCATCCCCTCGCTCTCATCTCATCTCATCTGGCCCTGTTTTCCCCGCTACCGCTGTAACTTGTACATACATTTGGCTGTATCAAAATTGGTACTGCGCTTAGCACATGGGGGGAAAATATGGCACACTTTTGGGCGAAATTACATGTAAGAGAGACAAGCGATGGAGCTCTGTGTTACGGTAGTAGTGCGATGGAGATTTCTCTTTTGATTTTTTGTTGCCGTTCGATTTTGACATATTATCCCCGTGCCTTATACCCAGACCAATGTCCGGAGGTATCCACGAATCTACGATGTGACCCATCGGAGATAAAGAGCAAATATTTCAAATTCGAGAACGGAAAAAGAATAAAAAGAGGCTAGCTAAAGGAAATACAGAAGAGCCAATGGAAGGAGACATGAAAATTGAAGGGCCATAGAAAGAGGACTCTTGAAAAAAAATGGCCCCCCGGCGTGTGTCAAAAGTTTCCGCCGCTGACAAAACATCAAAACGGAGTAAGGAATTAATTACATCTTGTGAGCTCCAAGGTCGGAAATATCCATCAGCAAAGCAACAAAGCACAAGGACAAGCACACAAGCTTAGCAGGTAGCACTTAACTAATCCATCACTAGCAGTAGCATTTTCTAGCGGGGGTTTGTGTGTGTGTGTGATTTTCAGCAGTTCCCAGTACACATGGCGTCGGCGCCTAAATAGCTGCTGGCCCTGGTACCTTCGACTTCGGCAGTTAATCACGATCTGAACGAAGCGTGTGTGAACCAAAAGTGGCAATTGCTGGATACAGAATCCTACGTCGCAGGCAGAGTTTTTGCCGGGCTCGGCAGTTCGTCTTGCTTTTGCACTGAGTCACCGGGCGACGGGCGATTTTGCGGCTACAGACAGCTACAGTATTGCTAAGGACCTTGGACGGGATATTCTGCTATATCCACATATCGAAGAATGGATGTTCTCTAGCACACCGGTCAGAGAAAAGAAAAGATGGAAAAAAAAAAAATTCAAGAAATTAGCTTAAAAATCAAGCATGGCGATCCGCGTGGATACGTGTATGACCAATTGGCCGGGTTACTCATGTAAATGCAACTCCAGCTTCAGATATCCGACCTGTCGTTCTGCGAGTCGCCTCCTTCAGTCTGCAAAGTCCCCGCAAAAGCCCGCGATAGTTGCGGTCTTTTGCAAAGTTGTTGTCGAATTAGCAAAGAGGGCCGGCCGTACAAGTCCACGGAGTTGACTCTTAGTTGAAGAGAGACAAAAAAATTATTGAAAGTGAAAAACAATGCCACGGAGTCAAGACCGCTTCGGCGATCATATGTCCGCAACTAATAGTTTGAAAGCGGGAAGTTGTCCGTGGACTTCTTCTTCTTTTTTTTCCACCCACCCCTTTCCCCTGCGTTTAATGATTATTCTAGCTGCTATCAATTTCCAATTAATATAGGTATCTGATTGTGCGTGTATAGTATGATATTTTGCATCCATGAGACGAGACAATTGTATACATGTACAAAGCGGCACGCTTTCATGTCGGCCACCCCCTTGTGAAACGGGCACGTTCTCAACTCCGGCCGAGGTCTAATCGCCGAATCGAGGTGCAAGCGTGACTGATCACGCGCATGCACTGCGACTTTGACAGCAAGCATTCCATAATCTACCTGTAGTATTTACAGTACCTCTGGATCTTTCCATGGACTTGGTAGGTAGATTGCTGTAGATTGCTGTAGATTGCTCTGCAGCCAGTCGGGGTTGGGCTTTGTCTTTGTCAAGCTACTGCTCAAAGTGGCAACAGGCCACCGGCGTCAGGTTCCCGGACCCGGACCTTCGCAAGACTCCGAACGCCGCCGGGTCAGGCAAGAAACGGGGCCTGGGCCTCGTTTTTCTTTCTTCCTTTTCGCATGGCTTTCCAAGAAGGGGCGTGTAGAAAACGCAGGCAGTGGGCTTTGGGGCTGTATATACTTTGCCTTTGCGGGGTGTACACGTTTTTTTTTTTTTTTTTTTTTTTGCAAAGGATCAAACCAGCCTGTGGCTAGGCAAGTACATGCAAGTACTAGGCCGATTTTGCAGATGCGTATTGCAAGAACTATTATACTAGAAGTGATGGGGATATTGTAGCACCTTTTTTCAAAAATAATGACCGCTCGGTGGGTAGAAGATGCAGCGGTTTTACTCAATACAGAAAGCTGGTGAGAACCGAAGGCGCACACCCATAGCAACTCCAGGCAGACCACTAAAATACAAATTAAGACATAAAAAATAAGTTTGCGATTTAACCCACATTGGGCTCCGCGAGTGGGTAGCCGGGCTTGCTTTACTAATGAAAGCCCGCGCTGGTACCTCGCGGGCGACAAGACAGCTCTGCCCACTTGTTTGTGGCTTGCGCAAGATACGATTTTCCTGGGATGGGATGGAGATGGAGGGGGGGTCCCAGCTCCAGGGCTGGTACGATAGATAGCCTATTCCTACTCGGCGTGCAAATACACGTAAAGGGCTTGTCTCTCTCCCTTTCTCTCTTGTTCGCTCTCGTCTCGCATTCGCACTTCTCATCATGGCCATGTGTATACAAAGGTACGCACTCGCAAGACGACCCAGCTCCATGGATCAGGATCAGGATTATGATTTTAGCATCAAGGGAGCCACCAAAGCCCGCACGGAGGACGGCGTGTTCCCGCCGACGCCCTGCATTTCCCCTCTCCACCATCGGTCAGCTATTCATCCCCGACTCCATGCCTATCAGGGTGTTGTTCAGCTTGTTGATGCTCGTTTTGTCATCCTTTTAAATCAAACAAGAGTGCGTCTGTGCATTGTCTCCGTCTTTGCCATGGATCACCCCCCCTTGTAAATAGGAGTAGTAGTGGTATATAAAAAGAAATAAATAAATATTTTAAACAATTTAATGGTTTGGTGTTTATTCAGCGGACTTTGACCCGCTAGCTCGGCCTGTTGCAACATACCGTTTCTCTACACCACTGACTGCTTCTTTTATGCGGAGTGCGGACGGACTAAGTAAATGTATACACGGATACACAGCATAGCATCGCAAAGGGGCATTACATGCATTACCATGCATTCCAAAATAAAGCCTGCTTCATGCTCTCCCACCTGATCGCCGTACGGCGCTTCACGCATTTCGTCTTTGGCGCGCGCGCGGGCTTGATATGTCTTTCAGCCCAAAAGCCACTGTTTTGTCAGCCCTGCCCGCAGCTTAACAAATCAAATATCCGTTTGTGTTCTTAGTCCAGAAGCCACCTCTGGAACTGGCATTACAGTGTCCGTAGAGAAACGCCTCTTGCTTATTGGTTAGCGAGGTGCCAGCTTTGAGGTATTCCAAAGTGCGTATGGGTATGGTAAGTCGGCGTGTTAGCCACATTGCGATCTAGTCGAACGAACAAAACGATCGAGAACGAGCTAGCTAAGACACTCAAGAACCCTGAAAGCTTCAAAGCTGCTGCTGGCTAAAATTTGCCCAGCATTGGCAGCTTGGCGCATCGCCCTCTCTCTTTGTCATAGGTTAGAAATCAACACAGCCAACAAGCCAAACACGTAGCAGCGCGCGTGTCGCCCAGTGTGTCCTCGTCGACCTTATTTCATCGCCGTTTCAAGTAAACTCTTTCACAGTGGCGTCTCGAGTCGGCGCCTCTCAACTCATCGCGATGAAATGACAAGCTCTAATAAAGCTTACCGGACGGGACCCCTGCTTTTCAGCCATGATTGGCACGTGGATACTGTACGCCCATTGAGTCAGCGGAGTTTGGGAGCTTGGGACTGCTGTGTTAACTCCGTCAATAAACCACGAGCCATGTACTCTGTCCGGCTTTGGTATCTGGTAGCGAAAGGATTAAGCTGTGTGAAATATTACTATTCAGACAGAATCCTGCCACCCCCAGAATGACACAAAATATCCCAAAACGGAGGCGTAACTTGGGCGCAGCAGCTGCCTGATTAAAGCGTTTTCTGCTGGCATCACGATCCCTATCACCAGCATTGCACCCTGCTCAATGTAAGACACTACAGTATATAGCATGTACCTACTTGCAGTAGCATGTAGCTCCAGGGCTCGAATTGTGGATACGCGTATCACCAAGCGGACCTGATGGTGAGAGCGATGACAGATACCATTGATGACTGATACCATTGAAACGTGGGGAGCGGGTCGATAGCCCAGTTGTATGATATGTGCAGCAATACCTACCTGCATTCTTAATGATACGACATGTGATTATAGCAAAAACTCTCTTGATGTTTTTACCCAATATGAACCTCGCTTATTTTATGTAAGTTGCTATCAAAACAACAAGATTTAAAAATCAAAAGCAACAACAGATCCAAAAAGCCAAAGTAACTACACACCAGGGGCTGAAAAAAAATAAAAAAGAGTCTCTCCGCGCTGACACAGAAAAGAGGCTTGAGTCTAGCTCTTACACGCCCCCTCCCTCGTCTTCGCCTAGCTCGCCAGTAAAATGTATTTTAAATTCATAATTAAACATTTCTTTTTTTCCTTCCTACGGCAGCACCAGCCAGCCGGGCACAAATCCAAAACATCGGTGGCGTCTTACCAAAGAATAGAACCGGCCACCAAAATAATTACTTAGTAAAATAAAACTGATGATCAAAATCCGGCCTTGGCCAGGTGCGGCAGTTGTGAAAAAAGTTTCCCTTTTCTTAGCTCACCTTGGCTGCGCACGTTGCTTCGGATTTCTAATTGTTTAACTGTGCTTGTCGCCGATACAAGAGCTCCAAAGAAGCTCTTAAAAACGAACAGACGGCACTTTCTTTATCTGCAACAGGGTTCAAGATTAGCGGAATGGCGCGCGTTCCTTGCGATGATAGGTTGACATCGGAATCCCTGTGCCGAGCTCTGCAGCTCTTTGAACAGCTCAACGTGGCTTTCGACGGACGAATTGATCCTTCGCCTGAGTCTGAATTTGTGATGAATCCGTCGTAGTAGCTCATGTTGCTTCCTGTTGATGCAGCGAGCTTCCTTCTGCCTCTCTCTTACTGGTCTGCTCGCATAGATTCCCTTCCTCATCTTTTGTGCCACAGGCTGTCTTACCCCTCTTACAAGCTGGCGCCTTATTGCCATTTGCTGGCACTCATCCTTCATGACTAACACGTGGCCGCTGTAGCACCTACTTCACCTGGACGGTGACGAGAGCCTGTTTCATTCCTCAGCCTTGTCGGCGATGCTTAGATTGGTACTTCGGCTAATGGTGGTGGTTGCATATAGAGTTTTGAGTTTATTCCGAATGGCTCGAGGGTGTGGGGGGATAATGCCGATGCCGAGAGCTCGGTACTAGGCTAAAACGCGAGTCAAAGAGACAGAGCTTGCCTTTCTGGCGGTTGTCGACCTTGATGGCTGGTAGATTTTACTTGATGACTGTGAATTGGCTGCATAGAGCGAGGTGTGTGTGTGTGTTGATGCCACCGTTTGCCCTGACGCAAAGATATTGATTATTTATCACCATAAGGGCGTAATTGGGCTGACATTTGTCGTAAAGCGTTGCTCAACAAGCATCATGGATATTGCCCCGGTTCTGATAGATGGGATCGTCAACAAGTGGAATGATAGCTCCCAGACCAGCGGCTGCAAATCGCCATGATTGCCACAAGATCTTCACCTGTCAAGGAAAATAAGTCGAGAAGGGTCCAAAAATACTACACTACTAAACAAGCACTCACACGATCTTGACCCTTTGACATGCAGACCTGCTCCTCCAACTTACACATGAGTCAGGAAGGGCGGGCTGAAGATCATCCAGAGGATGTGCTTGTCCAAGAACTAATCAAACCTTGATATAAATATCAGATTAAATACATTGTCCGTCATTGCTGATCATCCAATCACCGTGAATAGGTCCATTCCACCCAGTCTCGATCAGCTGGCGGTGGCTTAAGCCTCAACACAGCTTTACTCAGCGCCAACGAGTTGTTAAGAAAGCAAGGACACCGCACTGAAACTTGCGAGATAGCTCTAAAACAAGTGAAGCTCCTCCCCACCCTCACTCAGCCCTATTATTCCCCATTCGATTCAGCGAGAGCCATAGCCTTTCTTTGCCGAATCCTTAAGTCGGGTAGTTTGAAGTCTGTGCCCGGTAACTTGGGTCTACGACAACACTAAATGGAAACTCGTTTGCCATTGTCACTTGTTGCTAGATTTATCTATTTTATTTTAATTATTCAATTATTAATTGATCTTTTTGTTTGACTCACACCCCTCCCTTTGAATAGATTTCCCCTCTGTCTCTCAAACGCCCAGGGATTCTCACAAATTTCGCTATTGGCTCTCTCGCGACAAAGGCGTCTTCTCGACTCGAATTGGGGCGTTAAAGAACGCTTCTGGGATTTTTCTTTCTATAATGGAAAAAAAAAAACCTGAGCTTGGTGGCCCTGACATCACAGTTTCTTGGGTCAGGGGCTGCTACTGTTCTTCGGAGATTTCGATGTCTTGCGCGTCGGCGACCTCCGATGACAAGCTTAAACGAAGCACAATGCTAAATACTAATATTAGAGTTACGCTGACAAGAAAAGATACTTTTTATCCCGTCCGTAAAGTAAGGTAAGCAGAGGTATAGCCAAGAGAATTCTCAAGTTCATACTCTGTACCGTGTGTACTGGTCGATCTCGGACAGCAGCCACGACACGCAAATCGAGGGCCCATTTCTCCTCTGTTCCAAACAGCTGTTACCACCTAAATGTCTATTGGTTTTAAAAGCAGCCGGTCGTCTTTCCGCACGAGAGCAAAACGTGCTTTTCAGGAGGCACGTGTGCCAAACTCGACGCCGGCTCGCTTTGATTGCTGGGAGGCTTCGTTAACGGCCCAGCCGCACCGCCAAAGAAGGGCGATCTGGATCCTCGATTGGCCTCTCGTCGGCGAGGCTGGGCGCTATTAGGAATCAGACTTTGCGGGGTAGTCCGATAACCAGAAGGTCGGGACAAGCCTCCTTTTCAGCTTTGGCTGGCTGGCTGGCCACCCACTCTTCTCTCCGTTATCTTTCCGACGCGGGCTTTCTATAGTGTTTTGCTTAGGTAGCTTCTTGGGCCAATTAATTGCTCTTTTGGGGCTGGGGGGAATGTTTGCCTAGGGAGATATAGTGTTGCTGCGTTTGACTTTGCTAAACGTGTGTCGCGTGCGTGAATAGTTTCAAAAAGGATGAGGCTGAGAGTTGGTTGAAGCGCTATATCAATAGTTGTTAGTTTTGCGAGTCAGGGCATCAACATAGTATAGAAGAAGAAAACCTATGTATTGAATGACGAAATGGCTGGTATTTTGTTATCGCGATCAAATTTGTACCTCAGGGATTGGGATAAATCAGAAAGCGAGTAAAGAAGGAACTATGTGGACTGTAGTTATGAAAACTACTTCTGTCGTACTAATTAACGTAACGAGTAAAAATCCTTGGCTATGTAATGTGAACAAATACCAAGTCAAGGTCATTTTCATTAATTATACCTAAAAAGTCCCCAATTGGAATATTGATAGACAGAGTGATGATAGCTTGTTAGCCACGAGAAAGCAGAGAAATATTGAGGGCCTTTTTGGTAAATAGTCCTCTGGGCGTCTTCTCCACGGATTATAGAACAATATCTACATTTTGCTTGTTTTGTGTTCCTAGTTTTCCTATTACTATATAACTACGTGTAGATTCAATGGGACGAGACAAAGCTCTTCGAACACTTATCCATGTAACCAACTGGAGATTAAGCATGATTATTCTTTTACAAATTTATCTACGAGTACTTTGATCAAAACGTCTGGATAGTTCTGTCGTGACTTGCATTAAAGATATACATCTATTTAGATTTTAACTGAAATCCATGCTGTGCTTTCTACGCAATCGCAAAAGCCGAAGACTCAATAGCTCATCCCTCTCATTAGTATCAAATATCTGAAGAATTGCTAATAATTTGTTTATTGCAGTTTGAAGCTACCAACAGCGTATCTTCTGAAGCTTCAACCAAATAGGTAAAAATCCCTATTCTGTTGCCTCTTTTGACGCCATGAACACTATATCCGCAGAGCTCCATGCCGCAAGTTATTGGAAAGTATGATACGCCGTGATTTAACGATACATGTGCAAAGGGTCTAAATAGCATTCTTCATTTCAATAATTCACGCAGTTTTCTGGTTTGTTCCCATGAACTTTGAACGTGTATTTCAGCTTCTATGGCTTGAGTTGGAGCATATTCCACGTTTCTGCAACATTCGATTCCCAAGGACATTACGTTGCTACTGAGTGAAGATTCCTTTTTTCGTGTTGATCGTTAAACACGTCAGTCGTTGCGTTCTTCACCTGTGACGGTTGAAGAGAGGGGCTGCAGAGCGAAGAACACGTCTTTCGTTTTCAAGATCCGCACGACTCTAGAACAAAAGCGCAAACCAGCTGAAACTGGCACATATATTAACGGTACGCAGCTATGAGTAGCTACTTGAATGTATTAGAGTCCTGTTTCAAATTTAGGCTCATCAAATAGCATATATAAAAAGTGTTTTCCAAAGTACTTTTTTCCCACGGTCATCAAAAGGCCTTCCAACGCCCCTTCAACCCAAGTATTGTAACATCTGAGGAATCCCATAAACGCCAAATAAAGCCATTGAACCTCTAGAAGTTATGCTCGAATAATGCCGCTAATCCATATACGTTTGCGTCATGGCTTGATGTCAAGAACCTGCTTCAACATGCTCTCGCTAGCTCTCCACCATCGAGCTCTCTGCTCGAGATCATCCGCAACTCCACCAAGAGCAGCCTCTTTCCTCCTCTGAGCTTCGCGCGCAGCCGTAGTACTATTATGTCGTTTCACCTCCAACGGCTGCAACTCAGCCTGCAGTCTCTCAACTTCTTTTCTTTTCCTGGGAACCCTGGATTGCAGCGCCTCAAGCTCTCGTGCGAGCTCTTGCTGCTCAGCTTTTCGCTTCGAAACAAGGCTGAGCGTCTTTGCGAGAGGCAGTTGGAGTTTCGGATCCGTATCTGATTCCTCATTTTGGTCTTTAAGCTCTTTGATGCGGTTCTCCAGCTCGATTGTCTTGGCAGGCAACTCTTCTAATCGCACAGTCTCCAGCTGAATCTTTTCGTACCGCTTGCTTAGATCTCGGCCTCTGGCTTCCAAGTCGGAAACCATGTCTGCCACTTCCAACTTGAGATTCTTAAGCTGCGCTTTGGCCTCTGCATTTTCCCGCTCAAGATCCAGGTTCTCCTGAAGCGAGACAATGAGTGGCGGATCGCCTACGATTGCGCGGATGAACTTTTCCTTTGTCACTTGCTCGACATAGGAAAATCGGAGTTTTGAAAAGAGCTCCTTGTAATGAATCAGATCTGCGTCCAGGCTGGTTGGAGAAGGGCCGTCAATGGACGTGTTGGACGCGTCGGAGATGCGCTGGCGGGCATCGTTTGGCGTAGAATTTGAGATTGGCTCGCTCAGTTTGATGATGGAGAGCTCGTTTTTCTCCTGGAGACGGCGCAGAGTCTCGAGCACTTTTTCCGGCGTTTTTGTGCTCATTTTGCAGTTCAGAAATCAAAAATCACCTCACGGTGCAATTCGATACGATGAGAGTCTCTCTCTCTCTCTCTCTCTCTCTCTCTCTCTCTCTCTCTCTCTGCTGAGGTCGAGTATCGCCAGCGCCTGTGAAGGAGAGTTGATGCAGCGTGTTGACATGAAGCCCGATACAGTTTAGCGCAATGCTACATGCATCACTTATCTTATCAACAGGGGTCTCATGTGCTGAGTCACCTTGGCGAACTTATTTGCTGGACCCTGTTTTCTCCAACAACTCAGATTTACTGTTACATCACGGACGTCACGATCAATCTTATGTTTTACCAGGCGCACTATTTGCTTTACTCATGCCAAACGACGAGTTCCTCACCGACGAATATGTCGCCGGCCTTCTGGCCAAAGAGGCCAGCGACTGCTCGCTGAAATACTCTGCAATGGGTATGGAAGCTTTCAACACCACAAATAAGTAATACAGATCGCGATTCTGCGTATGGGGCATCATTCTGACGGAGAGAAAGGCCGTCCAACTCGCTGAAACCGAATACGAGATTCTTGAGGAACATAATCAATGAAACGGATTCACACAACAAAGCGCTGCTCGCCAAGGAAGCCGCCGAGTCAAGAGCAAGGCTGAAGGACCTGGAGCGCGCGGAAGAGGTCAAACGACTCAAGACAGATCCAACTCCTAGAGATATACGGAAGCGGCAGCTTGGAAGCATCCAATCCATTTTAGGCGGGTCAAGGCACAAACGCGACGATGATACGAGGTCAGCTGCTAGCGAAGGAAGATCTAAGAATAGGAGTGAGAGCGATCGCCATTCGCATCGGTCGTCGCATCGCGATAGAGATGCAATCTCTGATCGTCGCAAATCGAAGAAAGATTATGGCCGACTATCACGAAGCCCCCAGGACGACGAGCGGAGGTCTCACCATGAAGATAAGTCACGGAGCTCTAGAAGAAGGCATCGTGACCACTCCCCGGAGCACAAACGCCGACATTCTCGCGACCGCGAAAGAGATCGATCCAGGTCGCCACGCCCCCGCCGACGTTCACGATCACCTCGAACGAAAAGAAGCAAACATCGGAGCCGCTCTCCTCTAACTACTACGAAGCAGCCTTCAAGAGATACTCGTGATAGAAATGAGGGTGACGAGTCAGATCCCTTGGAAGAATTAGTCGGCCCTGCTCCGCCCCCTAAATACCGTGGACGGGGGACCGTTGGAGGAGCGTCTGGCCTGGACCGGCGGTTTTCTGATTCATACGATCCAAGTACAGACGTTTTACCAGATGATGAGGATCCGGTGGAAGCGTTTAGGGATCGCCAGAAGCTGCGACTAATCCAACAAGAACGGATGAGAGCAGCTGAGATCGCGGACCATCAGGTTCGTAAGATAAACAATAACCAGCGAGAAAAGACAGAGGAGGATGTGGTATGGTCCAAGGCGGGCGAAAAGAGGGCATGGGATCGCGGGAAGGGGGACGATGGGGACGACAGCGACGATATCACCATGCGCGGCATCTTATCAGAATTTTAAGGCCATATATACAGAATTCTTTCCGAAATAGCATTAGGATGGGCGTATTAGCATTAGCATTAGTAAATAGCTGGCTGGTTTGAGTGGATAATTTGGTTAGAGGCGCTGAGTTGAGATTTACTGTACGTTGGCTAGCGCTTGGAGAATTACGGAGTCTATATGGGTTATGATTTACGAAGCAACAAAAACTACTGTGGAAACTATTCTATATTTAAACTGCAATTTAATACCTACTTTGGAAATGCCATCACTCGTGTGAGTAGGCAGATGTGCAGAGCATAGACCACAAAAAGTGGGAAGCACATGCAAATCATACCTACTATGCAAAAGCTGCCCCTGGCCAGACGTTACAACATTGAAGATGCCGGGATTGAGCCCCCTTCGTATTCGTTTGTGTTATGCGAGCACGTGCACCTTCAAAGACCACTTACTCCCATCTTTCCATCCTCAGCGCAACTCGAAAAGAAAATGCATTTGATACTTGCTCATCTGCTGTCTCACTCGCAAAAGCTGGATTTCAAATGCCCTCCGGCCGATGCAGTCACAAGCGCCGGGAATGGAACGCTGCAAGCAAGTCATGCCATTCGATCTCCACCTGATGTCGTCACGAGCAGTTGCGTCATGCAGCTCTTCATGTTCCTCAGCACCCAAAGGGCAGTGGATGCTTAGTGGGTTAGTGGATACAACGGCCCCTAGCTCTGCTGGCCATCAGAACCTAATTCTGGCCTTGAACGGCTCCCCTTGTGCTAGCAGTGTAAGATCATCACTGTAAGAGGGTGATCCGTGAATATCTCTATGTGATGCTGCAGACGCGGTCTGTCGTTGAAGATGTGATGGAAGCAGGGAGCAGAGATGGAGAGACACAGCGACCACATACTGTAATGCTTCTACTACAGAAATATCCATGTCTTCTCCAGACATTTCCCCATTCGGCGCGAGGACACATGCAGTCCCGCTTATTTTGTGTCAATCTGATATCCTGCTGCTGTCGGCTGATTGATTCAGGTAGGTAGTGTCACACTGGGCTCTATAGATGTTTTGCAGCAAAATCAAAGGCAAAAACGGCGACGCTGTCTCATTTCGAAAAAAAAAAAAAAATCTCCCTGCTTTTGACCAGCATGAAAGTCGCAGAACTACATGGACAGATTGAGGAGAGCTGAGCTCTTCCAGCTCCTGCTGTGAGGCAGCCCAGCGCATCGGTCCAGGGCTCCACTAGCTAGCAGCGCTCAGCCCATCGTCCCACAGCCAGGGCGAGCTAAACGCGTGCCTCGATCACAGAAGCCGAACCCGCGATGCCCCGTCTGTCAGATCAGGGAAATGCCGGAAGTGGCAGCGAAAGCCATCATGCGATGGGAATTTTGCAAACTCTGATATCTCCAGGTGCTGTGAGGCCTTGAAGCAGCAATTGTGGTGCAGTGGAAAGTCGCTTCGCCGCGACAAATGCGTTAATGATCGTGCTGGGCGTCGGAAACGGATGTTCCAAGGCACTTATAGCGCCACGGTTGAGTTTACAGGCCACTGCCTTGGCACTATTAGCGGCCTGGGCCTCCTCCGCCACTGCCGCCCGCTCGCTATAAGCGTCGTGTTGGTTAAGTACAGAGGGCCATCGTCGCGCTTCTTTGCCCACCCCGCCCTATGCTATTTACTCCTCAATACCCCAATACCTCGTGCTCTCTCTGCTTTTATCCTCTGGACGCCAAACTCTGTTTCCTATTTTCCCTTCTCGCACCGCTCCTCTTGTGCGCGTCGTCCTACGTCGTTTATATTGTCCCTCTAGAAAGTGATTTATTTGTTTGTTTGTGTTCTCGTTGATTCCCGCGTATCCGATAACATTTCTTTTTTTCTCATTCTGTCGCCCGGCATTGAGCTCATGCGGTTGTCTCAGCCGGACGACGTCAGCCTCTCCCTGAGCTGAGGCATAACAACCTCATCTTTGGCGAAACAGATTTTAACAACAACGCAAACAAGCACATATATCTGCGGCTAAACCGCAGCTGCACGCCTCACGATGCGGACCCCACGGATCGTGATCCTTGTGTTCTGCATCTCCTCGACTCTCTTCCTCCTCTTCCGCTCAGCGACAGCGTCCAGACACGCCGCATCGTCTCGGTACCCCACTGAGAGCCGACCCAACAGATCGATATGGGGACTCATTTTCTACAACACGCCCTTCTCGCTGTTTCCGCCCAACGCCGCCATCAGCCTGACCGACGACAACAGCACATCTTTTGCGGCTCGACCTGCAGCGTTTGGGCCCAGTCTATCACCGGGCGGTCTGAGCGGGCAGCTGTGGGTTGGGAGCGGCTTCGCTGAAGACAGCTTCGACGTCAACGGGGAGCTCGGCTGCAGCGACCTTCCTGGCTGGAACAGCGCAGACGCAAAACATGCGCTGAAGCAAAGCGTTCGCGGAGCTGCATTACGCGCCGAGGCTTTCAAATCTACACGCCATCCTCGAGCACACGATGATCTTCTTAGTCTAGACAAACCAGCTTCAGATGCAGGAGCAGGCCTTGACCTGAAAGTTCCCACCGATGATGGCACCGACAACCACCTTCATGTTAGATTTAGCAGCGCCCTCCCTCGCCAAGATGCCTCTGCATCCTCTCACGCCGATATCCAATCGATCCAAGAAGGAGCTGAAATCAAGGGAAAGATTGTTTTATTAATGCGCGGAGGATGTGGCTTCCTCGAAAAAGTAATGTGGGCACAGCGCAGAGGCGCCATTGGTGTCATCGTGGGCGACAACGTCAAGGGGGGACCGTTGATCCAAATGTTTGCCCATGGCGACGAGGTCGACAACGTGACCATTCCATCAGTCTTTACCGCTCGGACAACCGCACAACTACTTTCTTCGTTGACGCAGCCTGGCAGTTTTATCGAAGACACTCTCGATGATAACGGCAACCCTGTGCTGAAAGTCCAACAGGGTTCCAGGGCAAGAAAGAGCAAGAGCTCAGGTTCGAAGAC
Organism: Trichoderma erinaceum; assembly: GCA_026401215.1. Lineage (NCBI taxonomy): Eukaryota > Fungi > Ascomycota > Sordariomycetes > Hypocreales > Hypocreaceae > Trichoderma > Trichoderma erinaceum. The sequence continues at coordinate 45,915 of JALIRY010000061.1, forward strand.
TCCTCAGTCGAAGAGGTCGAAGAGATCAGCCAAGGGAAAACTATTTACAAAGAGAAAAGAAGCTGAGGCTAAGCCGGGTTGGTTTTCACGCTTTTTCAAATGGGGCACATCTTCTCGTGGCGTCCATAGTGAAAGCCGGCCACCCAGCAGCGGTCAAATAGATTGGGTCGTGGTCGAGGATCGGATTGATGAGAAAGAGAGTGTTGCTGGATCCAGCTTAACCAAACAAAAAAAGCAGCCAAAGCAGCCAAAAGCAGGAAACGACAACTTCATTATCGGAGTTCAAGACTGGCGGGACCCAGATGTTCTAAGCAATATCAAAGGACCAACCTCTCCTGCTGCTGGTGTCTCTGACAAAGCGACGAGTCCTGATGAGCCCAAGGGTGGAAGCATTACTCCAAGCAGCGGCGAGTATAAGCTCCGCAAGGTGTCTGAAGATGAAATCGAGTCTACCTCGGCCTTTGAGCTCAGAGGAGTCGCGCCATCCGGCAAAGGCAAGGGCCTCATCTCCCGAATCTTTGGCGATGATGATGATGATGAAATAGACGAGGCTCTTGAGCCTGATAATGGTGACGATGTGGATGACATTCCAGAGGAGGAGGAGGATCATGTGCATCATGAGGGCCTCTGGGTTACTATCACGCCGACCAGTAGCGCCAGTCCGTTCTTCGATACTCTCCTCGTCCTCGTAATCAGCCCCTTAGTGACACTTTCTATCGTATATGCTCTCCTAGTTTTGCGTGCGAGGATTCGAAGGAGAAGATGGCGAGCGCCCAAATCTGTGGTCGAACGACTGCCCGTCAGAACTTACCACACCGTCGCACGCTCCCCCAGCATGTCACCCAGGGTCCCCTCTCCCTCAGGCGCAACAGCAACCACGCCGCTACTACAGTCCAACCCCAGACCCAGCAGACCACGACCTCGTTCCAGGACCGCCAGTGGAGCTTTGGAGAGCGCAAATTTCCACACCCCAGCTTCCAGCAGCTTGTCTGCGCTACAGACGAATCCTCGTGCTGGTCGTTCAGGCCACGAAAGAGGGGCCATCTCAGGGGAATGGAGGAAGTACATGGGAAGACAGGTAGAGTGCGTCGTCTGCCTGGAGGAATATATCGATGGCGTGAGTAGGGTAATGAGGCTTCCTTGTGGCCATGAATTCCACGCCGACTGCATGTGAGTTTTCTTTGTTTCTTCCTGTTGAGAATATCAGACTAACGCGCATAAAAAGCACTCCATGGTTGACTACTCGTCGACGAACATGTCCAATCTGCAAGGGAGACGTTGTCCGTTCCATGGGTCGCAGCTCGTGGACTAACCCTAGATATGAACCGTACCATGACGATGGCGACGACGATGAGGATGAGCAGGTAGTTGAAGGTTCAGCATCATCCAGCAGCGATGAAGATGTGGAGCAAGGCATAGCGGAAGTAGAACCCTCTGAGACACGCCGATCGAACTGGCAACATAATTTCTTTGGCATCATACCCGGCGTTGCGGGGTACAACCGCAGACCACGATCCCCGTCGCCGCGTCCAGAAGATCGCCAGACGGGGTCCCATTAATGATCTAATAACCTCTTTTCAATGCCGAGCTTATTTGGGTCAGCCTCTCTTCACTGGTGTTGGGCAAGAGCTGGCACAGCGAATCGCAGTTTTACAAGGACATGTCTCGGCAGCAAAACACCTCGGCGGCATAGTTTTGTTATTAGGGGCAACGACTGTTCGTTCTGGCGTAGTGGGCAATAGGAGCAATAGGAGTTTCGTTTTTTTTTTCTTTTTGGGAATCAAAGCAGGCAGTGTTTTCTTGGGGAATTTGTTATCATTGGCTCATCTGCCTTTCTGGCTAGATGGTAGCCATGTGCTACTCGAGGTGAAGAAAGAGAAGATGCATTAGTGAGGAGGCTTATTTGATGGATGGGACACCTGCTGAGGTGCTCGAATAGGAGTGATTTAGTTATATACCCTCGTGTTGATGGTGGCTCGTATAAATATCTGGTATTTTACGTACGTTAGCGCAACAATTGACGCCGGTCATTGATGATGACGGGTCTGAATCTCCCTTCACTTGACACGAGAAATAGCCAGCTTGCAAAAAGTGTGAGGTAGGTATTGGTAGGCGAAATAAACTCGTACCTATGATGATGTACAGCACACTCTTTGCCTTTCGTCTTTAATCAGCCGTCTTCTCCTTTCTGCACAAACAGCGAAAAGCCGATATTCGAATAGCTACATTCGAATAGCTATATTCACTTACAAGACAGTATATACCTGTATATCTGAGTCGTTAGATGATGAATTAACCTCTAGATAATAAAAGCAGAAGTTTTGCCTATGCTTGTTGTCATCATGGATGGCCACACTGCTTGCGTGAACCTCAAATTTGAGCGCCAGCCGCCTCCTTCACCGGAGGAGTGCAAGGCTGCGCTGCGGGCGTACGTTTCGGAGGCTCAGAAGCTGGGATGTCCCTCTGCGCCTAACCCACCTATCAAGGTCTCTGAGGAGGATGACCGGCCGCAGCCGAGACTGGATCGTGATCTGGGCAGAGGATACACGGTTAGTGTGGGCAGAGTGCGCGCTGACGAGAGTGGTATCTTTGACTTGAAGTTTGTTGCGTTGAGCCACAACAGTAAGTTTTGCCTGTTTCATTATCATTCAGCTTGTTATAGGGTAGATTGAGCTAACTGATAATTTACAGCGGTTATTAGAGCAGCAGGCTCATCTATTCTGAATGCTGAGGCTGCCATCCTCAAGGGCTATATCTAATCATACTTTTTCAAGATTTCCTTCCCGTTATCGGTCCTGGCCGTGTATATACATACCAAAAGTCATTCAGTTTACATAGATCAATATTACCATGTGAATATCAACTTCTGCAACTAGTACCATAAGATCATGCATCAATTGCTAGTGAGGATGATAATTTGCAGTCTACACTGATGCATTAGATATTTGTGGATATAATCAGGCCTAGATACCGTATATGTGGCTATTAACTTAGTTCAAGAGTAGTAGTATATAAATAACTGTTTTCAAAGCTGGTATAGAGTAACAAAAACAATACAATTGCTCTCTGGAGACAAGTCTATCCAAAAGAGACTCACCCCCGTGATGAGGAAGTCTCTCTTCACACCAAATGCGAATGCTCCCTAGATCCAAACAGATATGGACAGGATTCTTGTTGAATATGCCCAATTAACGCACCAGAACGCCCAAGTGAATACACCGTGACGCCCCAACCCAAACAACCCAAACAAGCAGATGCCAAATTATGCCAAAAATCCGAGCGAACGAACCGTCTCAATATTCGCCCAAGTTGAAGTTCGAAGCTCAACTCCCAGTCACCCGGGATTCTGAGCCTATGCTTGTGTGCTTCGCTTGTTGTTGGCGTAGAGCCTAAACTGCACAAAAATAGTGCCGTCTTCGACTACAGTGCCCAGCGATCCAATGAGCCAAGGAATCGTGTTGATGATGTACTTCTTCTCCTGGGAGTAAGCCACGATGCTGACTGCGTATGTCAGATTTCCAGTAAGGGAGAGCATGAAGAATAGGATGGAAAGGCCTATAAATCTCAATTAGTATAACCGCATTGGAGTCGCTTTAATATATGTCCTCTTACCTTCGCAAGACTTTTCTCGGTAGTTTTTGATAATTTGAGGAACTCGAGCACTAGAACGGGAGAGTTAGTCTGATGCCTATTATGAGCTGCGTATTGGGCAGTGTAAAAGCATACCAGAGGTAGCAGACTGCGCTAAAGTATCCCAGAATAATGCCAATCTTCTCCAGCAGGTCCGGCGATGCCTGCACAGCGGCGTTGAAAACAACAGGATCCGTCTCTTTGTATGCGCCAGCCTTGTAAGAGAGGTACCACCCAATAAAGCCAGCAACGTAAACGCCAATCAGGCTGGCGGTGTTGGACATCCACGAAGAGCGCTCCAGCAGCTCGTCACCGGCAGGCCCAATCTTGCCGCCGTCCTCGCTTGATACCGAGCGGCGATGGTGTCGCTCGCCAAGGAGGGGCGCTTCTTCGTTCAGTTCCGCCGCCAGGGCGGCTCGGCGAGCATTGACCGTGTTGTAGTATATGCACTGCGAGATGAGGAGGAAGTCGGCGACACAAAAGTACATGGCCAATGCCACTGCTGTTGGCGCCAGGTGTGTCAAGAGTCCGCCTGATCGTTCGCGAGTTAGCTCTAGCTCCAAACATGGCCTTTCTCTGCGGGGGTGTCTAGCAGCAAAGGAATTCTTCTTTTGCTCTTTGCAGAAATTGAGAAACCGCAAGGAATGTTCCGTACGAACCTATCAAGTTTGTAACGTCGCCAATCATCCACACGGCCAGGAACGTTATGCTCAGCCCGTCGGCGCTCTTTGCTCGGTAGTTGACAATCATCTGGGGCAGCTACAGGGACGACTGTTAGTTATTGTAGCAGGTTTTCTGGAGAAAAGATACGACACGTACAATGACGCATATCCATGCTGCCATGCTGATGCTCCCAAAGATCCCCGATATAGCTTGGTGAAGAGGCAGCTTCTTTGCTGCCTCCTCCACCACGGTCATCGCCAGAGACGCCATGGTATGGTAGCAGATTGACTCGAACTTATCTCGGCACCTCGGCGTGCACGCACAAACGACAAAGAATGAACAGTTGTTTTTCGTTTCTTCGCTGAATCGAGTGACGAAGGCGTAGTCGGATCAAGAAGAGGAATGTCTGAGAGGCGCAGAGAGCGAGATTATGTGGGAATTCCAAGGCATCGGCCGGTCGGGGTGCCTCACGAGATCATCGGTCCTAGTCATAGGAGCTGAAGGGATCCGTTGCGGCCATGGTCCTTATCGCGGGCTGCTTATCGCAGTGGTCAGCGATAGAGCCGCGGGCGCCCATTGGCTGGCTGCGGCCGGGACTAAGGGAAAGCAAATCTTGCACAAGACACGCATATTGCAGAGATCAGGGTCGGATGGGCTCCATTTGCAGGCGTTAGCGGCGGGGAGCGTGCGCGCGCTATCTCTGGGTGCGTCATTCTGCAAACACTTTGGGTGAAGTGAAGCGATTCGCAGCGTAGGTTGCGGATAGGCGATACGAGATAGAGCAGAGGCGGTATGTATTGATATTGATACTGATAGTAAATGCGTCTTCAAGAGCCTCGTGTCATTGTTTCACTGCATGACAGAGGACAAAGGAATGTCTTATCGGGAGCACATACAATGTACATCTTGACGAGAAGCTGTGCCTACATAATAAATTCCAAACTCAATTGCGGCGGTGCCGAGTGAGCGGTGGACCAAATAAGCCGAACGGTAAGACGGCAGGCATTTGCAGTAGATATTCTAAGACAAGACCCAGAACACGGCAGATGAATGTATCAATTTATGCATCTCCTTGATATCCATACTGTTTATCTCTCCTATTATTGCTTCTCCTCTGCCATCATCTGTAAGACTTACACCAGCAAGATATCCATCTTCTTTTGCGGTCCCGCCTATTTTGTCACCGCTGCCGAGGCCGGAGTTGCAGTGACAACACTGGCCCGCTACGATTTGCCCCAGCCCCAGCTTTCTCAGCAGCTCCCATTTCCTCTTTGGGCCGGCACATGGCTGCTGAACCCGCGCACCTGATGCGCAGCCAAAGCGCGTGTGATCCTTCTAGACGACCGCTGGTGTACTTGTGCTAAGCAGGCAAAATCCTGAGCACGCGCTTAGGCAGCGCTCCCGCACGCAGTGGCTGAGGTGCCTCTGATTGGCGGCCCGCCGGGGCTCGGGCGTCTCCTGGAAGTGCCGTGCGCAACTGCGGAGCGCTAGAGCGTCAATCTTCCGGGGTAGCTTCAGGCGTCCCTCCCTTTGGTACCTCCCGTCCAAACTCTCCCTCATACCAACCTCTTTGTCCTACAACAATCATCCTATTACCCTTTGTTTTGTTCATCATTCAGCTCCATCTAGAAAGATTGAATAGACTTTGTTTCCATCATTAGAATCGTCTTCTCGTTATCGTCTGCTTTGCTTTTGCCGCACCATGAAGCTCTCAAATGCTGTGGCCTACAGCCTCGTTTCCCTGCCAGGGGCCATGGCTTGGGGAGGTGTGTATCGACTCCCTCGTGATACACCATCCATCATCTTCATTAGCTTTCTGACATTGGCGCTCTTCGAATCTAGGTCTGGGACACGTAACGACAGCCTACGTTGCAAGCAACTTCGTCGCAAATACGACAGAAGCCTATCTGAAGCAGCTCCTCGGTAGCCAAGATGCCGATTACATGGCCAAGGTAGCCTCCTGGGCCGACTCGATCAGATACACACAATGGGGTAGATTCACCAAGAACTTCCATTTCATCGATGCGCATGACAGCCCTCCCGAGGACTGCAACGTCGATTTTGAGCGCGACTGCAAAGAGGGCGGCTGCGTCATCACCGCTCTGGCCAATTACACCCAACAATCCGTCGACCCGTCCCTGCCGGCGTGGCGACGAGCGCAGGCAGCCAAGTTTGTCATTCACTTCGTTGGTGATCTGCACCAGCCGCTGCATAACGAGGATGTCGCAAGAGGTGGAAACGGCATTCACGTCTTGTGGAATGGGCGAGATTTCAACCTCCATCACGTCTGGGACAGCTCCATCACGGAGAAATGGCTTGGCATGCGTGGTAGAAAACCATATCGTTGGGCGGAAAAGTGGTCTGCAGATCTTACAAAGAAGATCAACAGCGGCATCTACGCAGATGAAAAGGACAATTGGCTGGCGGACTTGGACTTTAACAACCCGGAAGAGACGGCATTGGCTTGGTCACGCGAATGTAACAAGCTCGTGTGCCAGTATGGTAGGCTAAGCCCAATATCTGCGCAAGACTATAGCTCATTTACTAATCCTATTGACTTGTAGTCTTTCCCGAGGGTCCCAAAGCTATTGCCGGCCAAGAGCTGAGTGGCGACTACTATGAAAAGGCAGCCCCTATGCTCGAAAAGCAAGTCGCCCGTGCCGGTTACCGTATGGCAGCCTGGTTGGACAAGATTGTCGATCAATACCTGAAGCTTGAGGCGAGCTACACTGGAGAGCTGCCTACAGAAGACTATATGGAGGAGCCTTTGGATGAATTTATGGAGGAGCCGATTGGAGAGCTGTAATAGACTATGCATAGAAGGAGAGGGATCTTGGCTTTTAAATTTGCCATTAATTTCATGAAGGGTAGCAGGCGAGTATAGTGCCTTTGGATACACGGTCATAATTCTGGTTAGCAATTATTGGTAAATGGACTATTCCTGAATATTTTTGTTGGCACAGTTCATATAGTAACTGAGCCAAAATGTGCGTATGCTTACTCGCATCTCTTTGTTCAAAGCTGGCGTATCACGAAAACAATGAGTGCAATGTCTTATATCCAACATTTTCACAGCATTCTTAATTCTCCCCGAGGTCCTCGTTACTTATACACAAAGTATTGTTCGCAGCCCAAGTAGCGCCACTCTCCATCACAGCATTTGTAAATCTGCTCGAGGCTGTATCTATTGATGATTCAGGTAATACTGTTACTTACCGCCCTTTCACCAACAAATAGACATATACTAATGAATATTCTCCGTCTTTAATAGACTGACGCCTTCGAAGTATTCAGCCTTTTTCAACACCTATTGTTGTAAATTTTCGATCATCTGTAGATCTTAATTTTTGACATGTACTCTGCTATGGCCTTTTTCTATTATACTGACCGATCCCGAATCAAAATAATGACGTTGTTAGCTTGATGACCAGAACTTGACATACTTAGGTATATAGATGCTAGCCTTAGCCATGGGCACAGCTGAAGGAGACATTAGGGATATCACATGTTTTTAATGCAGTGACCGCCTAAGGAAAAAAAAAAATTATAAATCATACCTATTTCTTAACCGCCTTTTAAGGTTTCTACCCTGCGTAGTCTTTAAAATCATATTTTTTTTGATCTGGTGGGTGTTGAGGGGTTCTTACATTCTGGTTGGCCTTGTCTATACTGAACTCTGATATTTGCCTACACCTATGCACTCTAGAGTTGCTTCTTAACATAACTTTTCCAGGCAACATTCAAAAGCCCAAAGACGCAGCTTTATTCAATCTAGTGCCTGGATTTGGAATTGCCAAGACAAATGTTTCTCAAACTAATTGCATCTCCTATGTGTCTTTTCCTTTTTCCACCTCCTGTTTCGTTCCAGGGTACGCGAGGCGGCCATCACCAAAAAGCCTCGACCCCCGTACTGCGGAAAACGGCAACCTTTAGGCTCTAAGATTCCCAATTCCACCACGCTTTCTTTGTGTCCGATGACGTCCTTTGCCAAGAAGATGAGACCGGGAATAGACGTTCCTTGAGAAGCTGTCAGCCATAACACGGCGCGCGCTGTTTTGGGCCGCAGAGCACTGTTTCAGAAAACGTTTAACGAGCGCCAAGGAGGTGTTTCACGTCCGGCAAACGGCACTGTGGACCTCTTCAATATCCATCTTTCATATTCTCTATTCAACTATCCCTCCTCTGTCCTTTTTACGCCTATGCGCTGGCCCCCCTGAAGTTTCAAGGACTTTTTCTCTCTTCTCTCGATACGAAGAAACGAAAGGGACTTGTCACAAACGTGTCGAGCGGAGCCATACCTGGGCACTTTGCCCGGATATAAGCAGCGCCAAAAACAACCTTGAAAGGAGTTGACAGAGAGCTGGGGTCATGATTCCGATTTACCGAGTTGAAGGCCCTTTGTCTGCGGCCACTTGTTGCAATTCTGGTAGATTTTGAGAATGAAACAAGCTCTCTACCCCATCATTTCGATAGTATCTGTCATACGGAGTAGGCAATACTATAGTCAGCTCAGCCAATATACGGCATTCAGCTAAGGCTCGGAATTCAACTTGAGAAGGACAAATTTCGAGGCTAATCTTCTTCGCGATGGCCCCTGATTCTATGCCTCGCGTAGGGCAATTGCTTGCCTACTAGGCCGCTGCTGTTCATCTTGTTGTATAGGAGTTTGATTATCAAAGCCAAGCGCAACGCTTTGAAATGACTGCTAATCATAAGCGACCTCCACATCAATGCGGCCCTGGATCTGGGCCACCCTGTGCCGATGCATTGCGGTGCCCGTCTGTAAATGCAATTTACTGGCTGCGAGACCACCCATTTCTTACAATACAGGGCGCCAAACAAAAGACGGGAGAGGGTTACATCATGTGGGTTTAAGTATTCTACAGGCAACAGAGCTCCAGAAATGCCAAGCCAGCGATGCTTGGCTGGCTTTGTTCTGAGGAAAGAAAACTTAAACCAACCGTCAAAGTTCCACTTCTGGATGTTTCGAAGGTGTGCATTCTTGGCGCACGTCCATGGGTTACCGCATAGAGGATGCCGCTTGCAGGTAGTTGTGTCAAAATGCTTGTCTTTCATTATAGCTACCTTTGGTAAGTGATGACAATTGGGGGCTGCAGGGGTGGATGCAAATATCGATCTCGCTGCTCTAGGGCGGTCTTGGCGGGCAATGAAATGCCTTATTCTTTTGTCGATATCAAACTCTAGCCTTCAACGCAAGCTCACCTTTATCAATATATACAGAAGAGAGCTACCTGTGCCTGCCCATCAATGAATCTTCATATCATTGTTCCAGTAGTTGCATTGTCGATATCCAGAGGTTCATATTTGCTGTAAATCATGAGCCATGCTGCAGCTGTAGCGCATGCCCGCTGTAAGCGTGCTGTAACGTCTCCTCGCGTAGCCCTGCGGCCACAGAGCCACGTGCTGTTGCCTCGGATCAATTATTCAGCCATTCCCTAACCAACGTATTGAGCTCAGTAATTCTCCAGCATCGCGACTCTTGCTGCTTCTGCATTACCCTCGATCTCACCAGAGCAGAGCAGAGCCCCTCAAACCGCCAGTGCTCGGGCGCTCTCCGTGTCGCCTACAACCGAAACGCGAAGCGCCACATGGAGGCTGCCGATCTGGCCCCCTGATTGGCCACAGCCGCCCCCGAGACGCCTGAAGCCGCATCAGTGGCATCCGTACTTTAATCTGCGACAGCGCCGGGGCCTGTTCACCTCAGCTACGGCCTTGACACTCCGCCTGCTGAGCTGCCACGGCGCCTGAAGACCCTGGAGAAATAACTCTAATTCCGAGTTCACACGAGCACTGCGGGAGGCATTGTGACATTGGATGGCTTGGATGGCTATCTACTGTACATAGGTGCTGCTGTGTCTCTTGCCTGTAAGACTGAGCACAAGGTGAATGATTTGTTTTGGTTTACACCTCTATTTCTATTCTTTGCACCAACTTTGCTCATAGGCACCCCGTACTGCCCTAGCCCAAGACCTGGCATCTAGTACGGAGGCCAAAGTACAAGCAGAAACAATGGATTGAGTGAGCTCCATCAGCCAAAGAACCCCTGGCTTTTCGAACCCCAGCAGATCTCTTGTACCTGCGTGGAGAGGCGGTTAGACCTTCTCGGAGGCTGTTTCGAAGCCCCGACTCTTCAGACAGCGCTAATGCCGTCGCACCTGGTTGCACCGCGCCGTCATTATAGGAATTGGATCCTTGGATTGCCATTTTAGGTCGCCGTCCCATTCGCTCCAAAAGTCCAGCCAGGGCGGCCTGTAAGCCAAAAGCGAACCCCGGTCTCTGGCCCTGGTCGTGTCCTCGGATCTGTCGTGAACCGTCTGAGGCTCATGGAACCGCATCCGTTCATGAAAGTGGATGGCTTCCCCGTTCTGTTTCTGGAACTGAAGCGCCACTGTTCCCAATCCCTAGTCGTGCCGGCTTCCCGATGTCTTGTTTCGACTCCGTATCTGCGGTTTGCATTGACGCCAAAGGCCTTGGCGTCTCGAAGCTATAATGGCCTCGCTCCCCCCTTCTGTTGTTTCTCTTTCTCTTCTCTTCATCCTCCAACCATTCCTTTTCCTTAATCCTCTAAGCGACCTGGTCGTTCGCCTTCTCTTTCGTTCATTTTCTTCTTTCTTTGTGTCTGTGACACTTCATTTTCTCTCTTTTCGACTCTGGTCTGGTACCAATCCCTCACTTTCAAACCCCAAGCTTTTTATTCTCCTCTTCTTTTTATTAAACATTTCTCTTTACATCTTTCAATATGCAAATCAAGAATGTTCTTACCGGCCTTGTCGGCCTGGCTGTTCTGGCTGACGCTGCTTCCATCGAGCGACGATCTCCATTCGGCCGCGCTTTAGAACGACGCCAACGAGGTCAGAATGGCGGTAACAACGGCGGTAACAACGGTGGTAATCAGGGCAACCAGGGCAACAACCAGGGCAACCAGGGCAACCAAGGAAACAACCAGGGCGGCAACAATGGCGCCAGCTTGACGCTGGACTCCAACCTTGTTCAGACTGGTTCCCAGCAAGATGGTAACAACCCTGGCGGCGAGGGCCAGGTCGCTTCGGCTACGTAAGTATCTCTGGGCCTAATATTACATCAGATAATGGCTAATTAGTACATAGTGATAATGCCAACTTCATCAACTTCTGTCAGGGCAAGACTCTCACCAACGGTGCTCAAGTCAAGACAGGCTCCTGCAATGGTATCCCCATGGGTAACATTCCTGGCGTCAACAACATGGTTTCGTCTCTTTTCGTAAACCCCCAAAACGGTGACAACCTTGCCTCCAACCAGACTTTCGACATCCAGGTGCAAATGATCAACTTTGCTCCTGGTAGTTTCACCAACGCCACCACCACCTACTACTCGGCTCCTCAGGACGTTGATGGAAATGGTAACATTATCGGCCACACTCACGTTACCGTCCAGAGCATGGGCGACACCCAGACCCCTTCCCAGCCCCTTGACCCTCAGAGCTTCGTCTTCTTCAAGGGTATCAACGACGCTGGCAACGGCAACGGCCTGCTTTCTGCCACGGTTGACGGTGGTCTGCCTGCCGGCAACTACCGTCTCTGCTCCATGTCTGCTGCTGCCAACCACCAGCCTGTGCTGATGCCTGTGGCTCAGCGTGGTGCTCAGGATGACTGTGTCCGCTTCTCTATTAGCGACAATGGCGGCAACGGTGGTAACAACGGAGGCAACAACGGTAACAACGCCAACAACGGCAACGGAAATGCTGGTACCAACAATGCCGGCGCTGGAAACAACAATGGACAGGGCCAGAACAACGGTCAGGGTCAGAACAACGGACAGGCTGGTCAGAACGGTCAGAACGGTCAGGGCCAGAACAACGGCCAGGCTGGACAGAACGGTCAGACTGGACAGAACAACGGCCAGGCTGGACAGAACGGTCAGAACGGCGCTGGTTCCACAAACAACGCCGGCACTGGCAGCGTTCAAACTGGAAACGACAACAACAACGGTACCGCCGATGCTACTGGACAGAACGGTCAGGGTCAGAACAACGGACAGGCTGGTCAGAACGGTCAAACTGGACAGAATGGTCAAACCGGTCAGGCTGGTCAGGCTGGTCAAGCTGGTCAAGCTGGTCAAGCTGGTCAAGCTGGTCAAGCTGGTCAGGGTGGCCGTCGAGGTGGCCGAGGTGGACGCAAGGGTGGCAAGGGAGGTAACAGAGCTCAGGCTGCTACCAGCGTCGCTGCTGGAAACGCTGCTGCTGCCACTGGTGCTCCTGCCGCTACCTCTGCTGCTGCTGTTTCCAACGCTGCCTCTGGAGCTGGTGGTGCCACTACTGCCAACGCTCTGGGAGGCATTGCTGCTCCCCCCGTCACCCAGTCTGGCAACGCCGACAGACCTTTTGAGGTCCAGGGCAACACTTTCACGACCAAGGCTGCTGCTGCCCAGAGAGCCTGTGACATTCAGAACAACCAGTGTGCTAATGCTGTGAACAGCAAGTCAGTCAGTGGTGTTTCAGTCGGTGACTGCAACAACCAGATCGCTTCTTGCGTTGCTGATCTTTCGGCATCATCATGAGATGTTATGAGATATGTACGGAGATAGAAAATATTATTGGGCTGTAAGTCGGAGTTCGACTAAGCCTATCTACAGCCCCAATCGCGGGGAGATCAGGGAGGAAGGAGATTTCTTTTTTTATTTTATTTGTCTGCGACATGATATGTAGCTTATTGGATTGTTAGGAATAGTGAGTATACTTGTATACAGTGGATCGAATTTATACCATTTAAAAATCAGTTTTGTTTACTTTGCATTGTGAGGGTGATATACTCTTAAATTCAAGAGAGTCTCAAGCATCACCATCCCAGCCTGACATTGACTACAACAGACCTAAAGATTATTGATACGCTATTGCTACTGCCTGTAAACGATGAAATTGGTAGTCGGAGACATGGGGGGAAAGACTTTGCAGCCAAGAGTTAATTTACCGCGAAACTCGTCTCTAACGAAGCGGTTTCAGAGCCCAGCACCCAAGGGGCTGCACCAGTGTCGGACCTGACGCTACGAGGTGGGAACTGTGGACAAGGGGCTCTTTTTTTTTCTTCTTGTTACTGTTGGCGCTGGGCAGGGGCAGGGATGCGAAATGAGAGGTTCTGGTAAGATTTGCCTCTTATGTTCAAATCTTGGTCGGTTATTTTTGTGTCATTAGTCTGAGAAATGAATTTGTATGTGATATGAAGTCAATGTGTTGTGAGCTGTGAGTTGCTTGAAGGCGGTGGCGTTTTTTTTGGGTGGTGCTTTCTTTAGTCTGCAATGAGACCGCTCTCTATTCTACTAAGTGAAATGGGGTGGTAAATATTGGACAATCTTATTTGATTTGATCAATTTCATATTTTTCTTGTTCGTTTCAATTGCGAATGGAAGGTAATTGCACTTTGAGCACATTTGTGCCAATAGTAGCATCTCATTGTATAAAAGTAGTTACAGCTACGACGGAGATGAGTGATAAATCGATATGGAATTGGGTATCTGGATCTACATTTAAGACCTTTCTTATGTATTTTGTAACTGATTCTGTGTGTATGTATATCATGGTATAATATGAAAGCCGAAAAGAAAAACTCCATGAGAGGCAATCAACGCAACTCGCTGTCATGATGCCTCCCCTTTTTCTCCATATAAAACGCCGTAATAGTAATTATCCGTCCCTCAAGATATGGCTCTTAGCTTCGCGCAGCGAGGCCAAAGACCCCATGAGTTTAATGACATTGGGATTAAATTCGTGCCCATTCCATTGCGATCATGTATCGACTCTTGGGTGAGACTGCCTCATAGTTGTGTGTAAAATTCAACTTGTGTAAGTATTAGTGGGGGGTTTTTTTTGAGGGGGTGCGCATTGTTGCTTCATCCTCGTTGAGGTCTACAAAGCAAAGTTAGCTTTTCGAAATCTCACTTAGAAAAAAACGTAGGGTTCTGAGTTCTAAATGGCCAAGAGGAAGAAATGAGAGGACCAAAGACATACGCGCATCCCTGAGGTGTTACAACGCCAAAGAAGCAATCTCCAGACTGCTTCTGTACAATCTGGTCCGCAAATACCGGCGTGATGACGATATCAGCGGCGACAAAGGAGACTGCCGTTGAGAGCAGGGCGAGGAAGAAAGTCGTCTTCATTTTTTTTCTTGAGGTAAATTGATGTGAAAGTGGTTAAGATTGGGTCGTATTAATGCGAGATTGCGAAAATGAAAGCAGTTGTGAACGGTATGAGCAAGATCTAGTAGATGCGCAAAGCAAAGCAGAAAAGAATGGAAAGAAAAATAATGTATATCGACCAAAACAAAGACACTTGAGAAAAGAAGAAGAATGAAGCGGCAAGAGAGCGAGAAGAAAACGATTTTAGGAGTTGATGTCCCCCCCCCCCCCCGACGCTTCTCGTGTCAAGTTCAGTTTCAGGGACCTGGTCCGTTACCCCGTGGCGTTTGGGGCCAATCGCGTCAAGGCGAGGTGCCGACCTGAACTCGGTAAGCGCTGCAGATTATTAGCAGCTTGGCAGCTATTAGGTGATCGTTTGCAAGGCTGGAAGAAAAAACCAACTTTACGTCTGATTTTCGCAAGGCTGAGATGCAATTGTCAATTGTACGGGATTGAAACAATCTTTTTGGGTTGGTACACATATCAACTTGTCAAGTGTATTGTATTTTGTTGAAAAGAGTCAATGCGTTTGCTGCCTCACAACAACTATACCTTGCCGTAACACTCAATGCTATGAGATATGAGTCGCCTCATTATTGTCCAGATTATTTTGTATATATACTTCAACATGAATGGCACATTATTAAACAAGCTTCGCAACTAATCACCTCAAAGTTGGGCAAAAGCCACGGTATTTTCATCCAATCCCTCCATCCTTCATCCTCTCATTACCAACCGCACAATTGCTCCTCTCCTCTTGTACAATCTCCAGTAATCCAATGAACCATCTTTTATTGCAACGGTACTGGAGGCGGGGGAGTCGTCTTCGCACCAGGGGGAGGAATGAACAAAGGAAGATATGTCACCGCCAAAGCCATGACTACACAAAACTTTGTTAGCAAAAAGCTCTTTTCACACATTCGCTCAATCTTTCCAATGGAGCCTCCATTGGGATAAATAGGTCGAATGGGCAAGAACACATACCTGACATGCCAACAGAAAAGTAACCGGGCGTGCCACCGCTCTTCTGGCTATCCTCGCTCTCTCCCAGCCAAGTCTGGATGGAAAACACAACGGCAATCCTAAATCCCCGTCAGCACATTATTTCGCTTCTTTCTATTTCTCCCTCCAACAATCATCTCCAATGTGTAATCTCGCAAGGTATATCTCGTACCATCCAACGAACTTATTTCGCATAAACATAGCCGCCATAGGCAGCGTCGACGAAAGCGTAGACGAGAAATCCGTGACGTCGCCCTTGACGCTCGGCTCCTGATACGGGACGACTAAATGTATCATCAAAAAGAAGTCAGCCATAACCCTTTCAAATAGTCACGAACACAATGGCATGTAGACAGCGCAAGCACCAAATCGAATGAGGAGAGATCGATTGCCACGCTGCGGGATGCGCGGAGAGAAGTGACAAGACAAGGGAAGAGAAAGAGAACATCGTAGAACCGCAACTTACTCAGGTCGGGCCGTCGCATGTCCTTGGTGTTGGGCGCCATGATTACGGTGAGTTGATGGGATCTGCTGGCGATTGCGAGGCTGGTGATGATTGCGCCAATGTGTGGCCACGAGGCAATGCGGAGGAATTCACCAAGCAGCTTAGATAGCGTAGCTTCCAGTTGGCGCGCCCAGCTAGGCTTAGCGTATTGTGGGTGAAGCCGCTCCGCTGCTTTTTCGACATCAGGCTGGGTCCAGCTTTATCAGCCCTTTCTGTTCCGGAATTTCACGAGAAACAAAAGAAGAATCATCAAGACACAATTATATCGGTTCCATTCATATTTCTTATGGCCGAGTTGAGCTGCAAGAAAAGACTCTCCCAATCCGTCTCGAGGCGCTCTCGTCTCATCTTTGCAAGAATCGCTCCTGCGACTCGCGGTTAATAACCCAACAATTACAAAGATGCTGACTATCATACACAAAATTCCGCTCGCTCGCTCAACATTTGAAGAAAAAAAAAACTCTTCCAAAAAAACACTCTTCCAAAAAGAAAAAAAATTCTGGATGTCAAAAACTCCTGCCATCGCCAAGTTCAACTCCGTCAAATAGGGGTATTTTTTTCTTTTGTTCCGTTATGAGTTGGGATCTCCTTTTTTGTTCTCCCAGAGGCTTTTCCTGATGCCTTATTTTTCATCTAAAACGCCAAATTTTCATCTTATGGCACTCTGATTATGAGTTTCCAACCTAGAGCTCCGGCCTCGCGGATTGCGCAGGCCAGGCATCCTCGCTTCCTCCTGCTAATAATGGCATTCCATCCTCTCTGAGAGCATAGAGCTCGGATGAGAATCTCCATGTCGGAGCCGAATTGCCGCTTCCGAGACTCAAAGTGCATCTTGGCCGCTGCTGAGAAGCTTCCCTTGCGCTCAATAGGCGAAGAGCCAGGCGAGTCCGAGCGGTCGGCAACCGGTGACGTTGGCACCGAAGAAAAGTTGGTAATGCAATCGACTACCAGCACTTGATTCTGAGCGGCTTGCCCGCCAGGGGGGGTCAGGAGGTCCGAGAGCTCGGCATCTCGTCTTTTCAAAAGCTCGGAGATGTGGATAACTGTGTAATTATAATATTTGTGCAGTGGGTGGCCTACCATTTTCGTTAGCATACCGAAAAACATCAGAATTATCCAGTGTAACAAGATGCTTACCTGCTCGATACATCGACCGAGACCCGGCGCCCAGCGCATTGGAGCCGGTAAAGTCAATCTGCTGCAGCGTCGGGCTGGAAGGAGACTTGAGGACCCTGACCCGTGACGACGGGGAGCACGGGTGTGCGGTGACAAAGTTGATGTCGTACAACAGCGAAAAAGTAACGGTCTCAGTCTTCTCTCCGTCAATCGATACGAAAAAGTTGACCTTGGCAGGATACGACAACAAATCCGGAGCTCTGTGGTTCTCGTGAATTGGAGTCACTATAATCTCCGCCAGAGGTGTCGGATGGACACATTCTGCCACTGGTTTATCGAGTTCCAGCGACTGCAGTTCGACAAACACACCCGGCGGAGAGGGTGCGTAGTTGTTTTCGTGTGGAATTATAAAATCTGCGGCGGAAATCGACTCTTCATCGCCGTTACCGAGGATATAAGACTCGCGCTCGACTCGTTTCTTGCCCCAAATTCTCCCCTTCTTCCCAAGCTGCGAAAGGTCGGCTGGCTAATGGTCAGTAAAAGGGTAGGGTAGGCAGGCGTGGACGATGGGGGATAATAACTCACAAGCAACATCATGGACATCAATACTAATCCACCCCTCGGTCACTCCCTCAGGAATAATGTCGGTCGAAATCCATCCCATGCATTCGGCAGATCCCTTGCCGGCCGCCAAAACTCTACCGACAATGCAAGATGTGCTCCAGAAACTCTTATCGTGGTAAACGAAGCCGCTGCTCAAATTGGCAAACGAACCTATTCTGGACAAGGCCTCACTATCGTTCTCGAGCAACGTCGCCATCAAAAAGTGGCTCACGGCATCTCCAGGCATCATGAGTCCAAACACATAGGACTTGGAAAGCCAGCCAGACTCGTGCAGTGCTGCCGCCATTCGACGCCGCCTAGCTCGGGCTCGCTCTTTGTGATGTCCGCGCTGGCATGTAACATCCCAGGCACCAAAATACGAATCCTGCTCGGGCTCTTTCTTGTAGGGAGTCGGTGTCGGAGGCTGCAGCAATGACGATGGCGCAGCCAACTTCTGCACCTTTTCCGAAATGCGTCGCTCGTAGCCATCAATACCTGGCCACATGAGTTTTCGCGCAAAGTGGGTTAGGCCCTCAACCTGGCGCTGGCCGTATCTTCCTCGGATGGTATAATAATGAGGCGGCGACGGGGGTCGGTTTCCGTGCTTGTGTTGGTCGTGGAGAGAGATCTTACTGGCCAGGGACGCCAACCAGCCGGGAGCAACGCCGCTGCTTCCACGGCGAGGTTCAGGCCGTGTTTCCAAAGACCCGTAGTCCTCTCGCAAGATTTCAATGTTGTTCAGCCAGCTTCGAGCCAAGAGCAGAGACCACTTGACAGAAGCATTTGCGGCCCTTTCAAACTGAACAACGTCAATGGCTCTGAAATGGGCCGCTCCATACTCCTCGCCGTCAGTAATTGCGTCCAGGCGGATAAGCAACTCGGATGACACCAAAATCTGCATTAGTAGCCAATACTTTTCTTCTGCCCGCTCGGCGGAACTCTCTGCATCGACAATAGCGGTGCTGTCGTCCAACTCGTCACCGTGCGGCTTGCCCCAAAGAATCTGGCCTAGCCGAACACGCCATTCGACATGCGACAAGTCAATCCAGACATTGGGGGCTCCCATGCACTTGAGGAGGGCACTGATCTGGTTGGGAAGGCTGTGGGGGTCCTTTTTATCGACGGGGGGGATTTTGTTTGGTCTCATCAAGACGTGGAACAGGTCATTGTAAGTCTCCTTCGACGGCTTCTTGCCAAAATCGTTATTGCGGTAGATTTCGCCATTGCGCCTGAGCCGATCCAGCAGCTCACCTTGAGGAAGACGGTGTAGCCAGCCGTCGCGGGATAGCATGCGCTCACGAGCCTCGACGACGGCTCGGGCCTTGGTGCCGAGGCTCTCAAAGCCAAACTGCTCCTCTTCGAGTGAGTCGCTGACGGCCAGCTCCAGAGCAGCCTGGTAGCCCATGGTGCCTTTCTCCAGGCCCTGCATGCTCAGCATGTTGGGCCGCTCACAGCACCGCACATGGAAATGGGCCTTGCGCGTGTCTTCGACCTCTTGCTTGGCCTCGGGGTCGTGGTTGACATCCCTCGTCAGGTGAGGCCACACAGTGACGCCCCGCCAGGCCTTGGCTTCGATTTGGACATGATCGGTCAAGTCGCGGATCTCCAATTCTTCGTCAAAGGGAAAAGCTACGCTGGGATGAGGCGCGCCGGGGAAGTGACTCTCGCTGCGGGCGAAGTACTGGGGAGCTCCAGAAAAGAGTTTCTCAACATCATCATCACTGAGGAATTGGGTCGAGGTCGCTGCTTGCATCTCTTCTATGGATTGGTGGGCGTTACCTAGTTGGGTTCGATGGAGGATGCATTAGCCGGTAGCAACAAGCACTTTTGAGATGTGTATTTGTTTCTTCGGTGAAAGCTCGCTAGACCCTCGGCGAAAGGAATTTTGACAGAGAAAAAAATAAATAGGAAAAAAAGAGACAAGTCGACAGCAGAGCAAAAATGGCACTGAAGATGGTTCGATCTCGCCGGATCTCCGGGTTCAGTTAGCAGGCCCAATTTAGCTGCGGAGAGTTGGCCATCAGCAGCGGGGCACCACCAACCACAGCTTCAAACAGAGACAAGGGACCAGCCAAAGGGACTGCTCCAGCAAGGAGAGACAGCGCTATTCTCGGAAACGGTGGTCAGGTGGCTAGTTGGCAGCAAAACAAGGGCACTGTAATGAGACATTTGAAGCTTACTTGCACTGCAGCGTCCCGGCGTTCAGGGGGGCAGTAGGCAGAACTAGCTGTTTGTAATTGCACTGTTGCTTCCACAGACAATTAGCCCAGCAGCCAGTCCGTGATACTTGCTGTCTCTGCGCTGCCTCTGTCTCTCCCTCCCGCTGTTTTGCTCTGTTTTGTTTTGATTTGCTTGTCAAGCAGCCGAGGATGGGGGCGTGGGGGGCCGCTACCAGGATGCTGAATGGCTCGCCGCGGTGTCCGTGAAAGCAGAAAAACAGTTCGTACGGCGTGCAGCTGCAGCTGTTTGCAATTCGCCGCCTGGCTTCTGTCTAGAGAGCTATGCACATCGAAAGCAAAACAGGGTCGCGTGCCGTGTTGTTGCTCGCCACCCGCCTGTTATTGTCACTGTCGCTGTCATATTGAAGTCACCGGTCTATCGGCAGGTCCCTAGATTCCCCCGCATTTTACAAATAGGCAGGCGTAACTGTAAATCATAGCCGGCGCAACAAATCCTCGTAGTACCTGGTACTTGTCCGTACACAGGCTCATATTACACCGTTGATCTGCTGCCTGAATAATTGAGTCTCCAAGCGAATGCCACCCACCATCAACCAATGCCTCTCTGCCAGCTGCCTGTAGAGCTACTGGAAGTAGAAACAGGAAATGGACCCCCAAAACGCCTAGCAGCTGCACTAGCCGGTGCCGTACAGGCATTGATGCGCTCGCGTTACGGCACCCGTGGAATGGGGCCGTCCAGCGGCCTTCTCGGCGGACAAGGGTCCATTCCCCCCTGAGCTGCGCTGCGCCATCAGAGCGCCTCAGCAAGCAATTTCAGCGGCACGCAATGCGGCATGGCATTTTCGAGCTCCCTAACGCCGTAATTAATGGGGCCCTTTCGCTCCTGGTCCATCTGAGCTCATCTGGCGTGCTGGGGTCGGCAATCAGCGCTCTTTTGCTCGCCTCGTCCAGATCTGCGCTGGACCTGCAACTGGAACTGGCTGTTTGGTCACCTCCCAAGCCGCCTGCAGCGGTCTGCAGCTGATTGGCCGCTCTGGGCCCTGTCGCAAAGCCCCCCCTGGGCGGGACTCGCTCTTTTCTCTCTCTCGTATGATGGATCACCAGTCACCCGCCGTTGCGGTGGTACTAGAGGCGACAATGGAAAGACTTTAGGGGACGGATGGCGCCGAAAATGGGCGCATTTTGCTGTTCCCGTAGCATGACCATGGTCGTACTGCAGCGAAGCGGCAGCATTGAATGCTAGGC
This sequence comes from Trichoderma erinaceum, assembly GCA_026401215.1. Lineage (NCBI taxonomy): Eukaryota > Fungi > Ascomycota > Sordariomycetes > Hypocreales > Hypocreaceae > Trichoderma > Trichoderma erinaceum. Next base: position 67,026 of record JALIRY010000061.1, read on the forward strand.
CGGCGTGAGAAAGAGTGGTTGCATGTATCTGCAATGTACATGTACACTACGACAGACCTGTTTTGGCATTCAATTGATCTGCTGAGAGTCAATACCAGAGGATTGGCGTATTCTGGTTCTTGGCATTGTGCTGCAGAAGGAGGTCCCTCACATGAACGACACCAGAAAAACTCTTGGCGCCTACCCTGCCCCCCGAAGATCACAGAAGCCAAGAATTCAAGGGAGCCGAAAAAAAAGGGTTATCAAAGTTGCTGAGATTGATAACTCGATCCTATTCTCTGGTTCCTGCCACTTCTCCTGCTCACCGAAGCCGCGCGGCCAACGAAACTGAAATTACTTTGAGTCGCAGCCGAGCGCCAAGCCCTGTGTGTTTCTCAATTTCTGATATGGAGGCCGGCTGAGTAGCATTTTCATTGCATAAGAAAAATAAGGCACCACCCGCAGTACTACTGGTAATAGCATAGATCGCACATAGTAGAGCAGACGGTGCTTGCATATCTTTGATTCAGTCCACCAACACCACAGACACACACATTCGTAGGAGAGACGCCAAGAGAAAAAAGGACGTCGCACGATGATGAGAAAAGCGGCTGTTCCGCAGGAATATCTTGTCACGCCAGGCAACAGCTCGGTACCTGTGGTAATATCATTTACGCACGTGTTTCGATAGGCATGAAGATTTTCCTGGGGGTATCATTTCGCCATCCTGTGCGCCGTATAGCTATGCTTCATTAAAACAATAATATCAAGGACCAATGCCAAATCTCCCTGTTCCCCCGGTGGTTTACTCGTATACAATGCGGAGTTAAGCGGCCGTCTCTGCGTTTCTTTCGTAATCCCAACTCCGCATATGGCGAATGCCCCTTTGCCCTCTTTGGCGCAAGCGCTCTTCCGTTGCCTTCTATATCGTTTGTTCGCGTCTGTATTATATATTATAATGTAGCCCCTTTTGTATCCTGCAGTACCTATATCAAAAGAAAGAACAAGGAGCGCTTCAAGCCGGTTGAGTATCGTGGATAACTATGAGCAGGTACTTTGGGTCGGGCACAATGACAATCTCCTGTCGTTTCGTTCGCAATCGGAGCAGCTTCAATTCGTCCTACAACCCAAGTTAGTCTCCCTATCATCGTGCCAACGTGGACGATCAAAAAAGGGGGCTGAGAGGGGGAAGCGTCGCAACAAGGGTCGTGCGTGCGTACCTCTTCGTCCACGTCTTGTACCAGCTGTCCGGAACTGTTCACGAAATTCCAGATCATCTCCGCAAACTCCTCGATGCCTTGCGACTCGCCCTCCTCCGCTGCGGGCGCATCGTTGGAAAAGGAGGCGGCCGTCGACGCGTTTCGCGCCTTTGCTGTCTGGAGCGCGTCGACCTGGCCGCTCGTCTTGAGGATTGCGCCGCTTGCTCTGTCCAAGACCATGCTTGCCTTGACGCCGGGTTTCCTAACGAGGCGACCAAGCTTCTCCTCGAGGGCGTCGTGCCCGTTTGTCTAGAGACAAAGCCATTAGCTAGAGGCGCAAATCGAGGGAATATGTAGCGTAGTTTGGAGCTTTTCGTACCGTAGGGTTTTCTGACATTTCGTGAATCACTAAGCGCGCGCTTCGCTTTGAAGATACAAAGACAAATCTTTGAAGAGTTTCTGTTATTGAGAGATGCGACCAAGACGTTCATACCCAGTAGCTCTCCTCAGGGTGCCACTATGCGAGCGGCTCCATTGACGTAGCTCTGGTCGCGCGGCACTTAACAATTCTGCCCTGCGCCACCGCCAAAATTTGTCGACCCACCAGCGGTATCTGGAATCTGCAGCGCATCAAAAATACCAAATCGTTAATGAAGTGCATGGAATCTCATTGGATAATACCGAAGGCAGCTCAAGTACAATTTACAACTTTTTTTATCCTTTGAATTCTATATCATCATTTAATTGCTCCAATAAATCGCCGTCAAGATGGGTTCCAGCGCCAAAAAGAAGAAGGAGAAGAAGAAGGATTTTCAGGTATGGTCTCTCATATGCTATGCGATCAAATGCCATTCTTACTCACAAATGAGCAGAAACCCAAGTATAAAGTAGGCAAAGCTGCTCCAAAGGCTTCAAATTTCACAGATACGAGCTTCAAATCCAGAGGTACGACAGCTTGTGAACATTCTTTCACAATGCAAAAGGCTAATTCCAACATCCTCTAGCAATTGTTATGAACCAGCAGTCATTATCAACTGCCGCCCCAGACGCTGTTCACCAATTCAAACACAATCTTTCTCTAGCTTCATCTTCAAGGAATGACAAACAGCGCCGCGATGCCTTGGCCTACCTCACCAGCCAACTCTCCTCACAACCTCCAGTCAACCCCGTTGGGACAAACAACATCCTCTTGAAAGTTCTTCCTCTTATCTCAGATAGCTCGACGCCAGTGCGAAGCCAGCTGCTAAAGCTCCTTCGCGCACTTCCAAAAGACCAAGCAAAGCACAGCGTTAGGGAAGCCATCACATTCATTCGCGCTGGCATGACCCATCTCTCGGCTGATATCAGCAGTGATTCACTTGGAGTCATGGAATGGCTTCTCGACGTGGCTGAGGACGAGCTTGTCGCCATTCCTGGCGGATGGTTCAAAACTCTGAAGACATTTTGCATCATCATGGGCTGGTCCCTGTCATCATCAGCAGCCGGATGGACATCGGCTCCAGGGTCTGGACTTCGAGCAAAAGACGCTCAGGTCCTCGCACGCCAGACATCGATTTTGACCAGACTCATTCGAGTTGGACTTAAGCCGCCAACTCCCGTTCCTTGGAGTTCTCAAGACTATTGGGATAACCTTTACCGGATACCCCGCGATCCACACGCCTTTGAATACCTGAATCTCTATGGAGAAAGGCGAGACGAGGAGAGCGAGATGTACGCAAGTCCAGAATCAAGACAGGGAGTTTTATCTCGCAAGTTTATGGAACCCATCATAAAGGGAATCGAGAAGGCGAAGAAGGAGGGCGGCGCAGTAGGCAGAGCAGCTGCTGAACTCGATCAGGTATTGACGGATGGGATGCGAGACTATAATGGCTCTGACTCACAACTGATGACCGACCAATGGCTATTGGATCTGTGGTGAAGTTAATGTTGCCTGATACCCTTTATGAAAATTTCTTTTGGAAGCAAAGATCACAAAGCAATATTTCTTTCTCTTGTTCTCGATATTGGGCGCTCGCGTATGAGCAAAAGGCGTATTATGGGAATTCAGTATCCGGTAATATAACTATGACTAGAGTAATGAAGATAAACTACTCCTAGCTCTATCATTGAATATCTGTTTTTATTACCTTTTCCATTGTTGGAAATCCTAGAAGCAAATGTAGTTCATGATCGAGAAGCTCAGCTGCCTCTCCTCACCGCAACTACTGCTATGGGACAGCATAAGTCACTCTAAATTAAAAGAAAGATAAATACGGTATTTAGGTAGTGTATATTTGATCGTATCCTCTTTGGTTATCTACAGCCAGAGAGGTCGTGCAGCTTCCCGCCAACACGACTCCCTTATGCAAGGATGCGGCATGGAGTTCGAAATGCCTTTATTTGAGGCTTGGACTATGCATGCTCCTACTCATCAGAATATCACAGGAAGAGATATCGCCATAGCAACTCGATTTCTATCTGCGCAACTGTGCAGCTGTGTGTCAAGTGCAATCCCTTATCTGAACTCTATAGCGTATTATCCTCCTCGTTTAGGCACTCTTCGCCCCTAATCTCTCCTCTTCTTTCTATCTATAGGCCTTTCCCTCCCCCAATGCACGCCTCTTGCCGCACATAACTCACTACAGACTGCTGAATTTCCAGAGGTTTGTTTTGATTCCTGAGGAAGCATCCGTGCACGTGCAGCTACCTCCTCTCAGCTATTTGAAGGCCTCCCTCCTCCTCCTCCTTCTTCCTCTTCCTCTCTCTTCTCTCTTCTTCTTCAACGCCGCAAGTTGTCAAACAGGTTTGCCCTTTTGCCAACACCTCTTTGTCCTTGAAGTTGCCAGGCACTGCTGCATCGGTGCTTTGACTTTCGGGATATCTTCTCGCCTAGGCAAGTATTTTATTTCATGGTCTGCTCTCTCATCCCTTCCACGCATCTTCAGAGTTCGGATTTTCTATCTCTGCTCCAAGCATATCTGTGCAGCATCGTCTCTTCATCTCTCTCCCTCTGGTTTCTCGTGCATTCCTCAATTCTCAGTGTGGCTCTTCTACCCTGGCCCTTTGAGTTTCCTCGAGTCGTTGACAGTCGTCATCAAGGCAGGTCATCGCCTAGGAGTATCTTGTCAAGGGACTCTCACTTTTCTCTGACTTGACACTCAATGTCATCCCACACACTTTCTCGCACAAAACTCATGTACCTTATCCCTTGTTTTCGCACAGCGTCATCTCTATATCGAACCAACAGTCTAACAAAACACTAGTTCTTCTAGCTTCTTGATCAACTCTGCATCACCCTCATTTCAAGATGGCAGTTCCTGAAGAAGGATCGGTCGTGGAAGCTGGAGATCAGCCTGCTACTGCTGGCTGGGTCGAACGCACAGCGTTCGATTACACTGCAATGGCGGCGGCTGAAACAGCAGCCACATGGGATGGTAATGCCCGAGTTTACCAGTGGAAAGATGAGTATGGAAATGTTGGCCCTGCCTTCGAAGAACTGGAGGTGGAATTGTTTGGAGATCCCGAGTCCCGCCGGGATCGCCAGACTGGCCTCGATTTTTCAAAGTTTGTCTCCAATCCCTTGCTCGCAGTCATGATGCTAACTATACAAGGATCGAACAAATTGAGGTCATTCAAGAAGGACCTCAACGTATTGAGTACATCAAAACCTTCTCCGATGCCGGTATTCACCCAGTCATGTTGCGAAACATTGAGCTCTGTGGATACGAGGTGCCGACTCCAATCCAGAAGTTCACCATCCCAGCGATCCTCCAAGGATACGACGTAATTGGCGTGGCCCAAACTGGTGAGTATCTACATTCTATTTCTCTCGATTCAAGCTCAACATCTGACTTGCCTCAAGGTTCTGGAAAGACAGCGGCCTACTTGATCCCAATCCTGAGCAAGCTCATGGGAAAGGCCAAGAAGCTTGGGGCTCCTCGGCCCAATCCAGCTCGGTTCCAAGAAGGAATCGACAATGTGATAGCTGAGCCACTTGTAGTTGTGGTTGTGCCTACTCGTGAGTTGGCGGTGCAGATCTTCAACGAGGCGCGAAAACTGTGCTACCGCTCTATGCTCCGACCTTGTGTTGTCTACGGAGGAGTTCCTGTGCGTGAACAGAGCGGCCTTCTTTCTCGAGGCTGCGACATCTTAATTGGAACTCCTGGTCGCCTCAAAGATTTCATCGGACGTCCTGAAGTCTTGTCTCTCCGCCGCTTAAAGTTCATGATCATTGACGAGGCTGATGAGATGCTCAACGATGACTGGGAGTCTGAACTTCAGGCCATTCTCTCTGGTGCAGGCAAGTATTCTCTTCCGAAGATGTTAAGAGTCTATAGGCCACTGATCACTAATAAATGACTTATCATACAGAGCAAGACGTGGGAAATGTCTACTATGGCCTATTCTCTGCTACCTTTCCCAAGGCTGCTCGAGACCTTGCGAAGAAGTACTTGTGTGATTCACATGTGCGCTTCCGAGTCGGTCGTGCCGGCAGCACCACAGAAAATATCAAGCAGATGATTGTCGAAGTCAGCCGAGAAGGGAAGAACGAAACGCTTCTGACTCTTCTTGAAGAGATGAATGGTGTTCGTACCATCATCTTTGTCAACAGTCGTCAAGCTGCAGACACGCTTGATGACTTTCTCTTCAATATGAAACTGCCGGTCACTTCCATCCATAGTGATCGCACTCAGGTTGAACGTGAAGCCGCGATGCGAGCTTTCAGATCTGGCCAAGCCCCAATTCTCGTCGCCACTGGCGTGACAGCCCGAGGCATCGATGTCCGAAATGTGATGCACGTCATCAACTACGACTTACCATCGATCGAATATGGTGGTATTGAGGAGTATACTCATCGAATTGGTATGATTTCACTTTCTGATATTAGCTTCCCAGTCCCCAGTTGACAGTGGCTAATTCTCTGACTAGGTCGTACCGGTCGTATTGGCCACCGAGGTGTCGCGACATCCTTTTTCACTGAACGGGACGAGCCCCTGGCTAGTGTCCTCACTAGGACTCTGCTGGAGACTAACCAAGATATACCTGATTTCCTTCAGACATATGTCCCGGAGAATTGGTCCAGCGGAACCAAGGTGAAGTTTGAAACGGAGTCTGACTTTGATCCAAATGATGTTGCAGGTGCCGGGGAGGGATGTGGTAATGAGGCTGGAGGCTGGAACGAAGATAGCAACGGCCAAGGCGATTCTGCCGGCGGCTGGGGCGGTTCCGGAGGAAACGAGGGAGCTGGTACTGGCGAGGCTGCCAACTCTGGGGACGGTTGGAATCAGGGAGCTTCGGATGCCAATGCTTCCGTGGGCGACTGGGGAGCCGGCGCCGCTCAAACAGCTGCTGGAGCTGGCTGGTAAACGCCTATTTTTTTTGCCTTTATCACCAGTCTGCTATGGCAGGGTCTTTTCTTTCTGAACAATTTGATGGTTATAACTAGGGCAAACGGACAATATTAGGGATAAGGATTTTTAACAAGGTTTACAAGGAATCATAGCTGAATCACAGGGTATCTTGAAACTATATCAAGAATGGGTAGAGTAGCTATGATCAATCAACCCGAAATTGCTACTATTGATTTTACGAGCCATCAATAATATGGCATTGAACACTCGGGCCAGTAAATAACCAATAGCGGAGGACTGATACCAAGTGGCTTTCGCCCTGACGTGAGTGTGTGCTTCTTAGGTGATGCGTTCGTCTATTATAATTACGATTAATATTGGTTTGATAATACATGTATATATACCTAGCTGCCATTCACTTTCTCGCGGAAATGGAATTATTTCCTTCTCTCAATAAAGCCAGGCAAGTCAGACATCTATCCTGTTGTTATACGGCACGTTTACATATTCTTCAAAATCTTAGTCACACCAGCGACTTTTCTCGCCGACGCACCGTATCCCACCTCCACCACGCCCTGAGTGAATCGCCAAGACCGATCCTGGCTCGCGATAGGGTATTGTACGGGGGGAGGGATAGCCGTCTTGACACCCAGCCAGCCGAAACGGTCCTCGCAGACGGCCTTGATATTGCACAGGCCGCGCAGACCTTCCTCGCCTGCGAAGCGGCCGTAGCCAGAGCCGGCGACGCCGCCAAAGGGGAGCTGGACGGCGTAGTAGGCGGCGAAGTCGTTGACGGCGACCATGCCGGCCTTGAGGCCGCGGACGATGGGCCGCAGGGCTGGGTCGCGCTCAGAGCCGTGGACGGAGGCGCCGAGGCCGAAGTTGGGGGCGTTTGCGACGGCGAGGATATCCTCTGCGGAGGAGGACTTTGCGCGCAGCATGGTGAGGACGGGGGCGAAGCATTCGTTTTGGGCGATGCGCATGGAGGGCGTAACATCGACGAGGAGCGTGGGCTGGAAGTAGTGGCCTTTGGGATGGTCTGGGTGGACATAGCGTTTGCCGCCGGCGAGGAGACGGGCGCCTTGGGAGACGGCTTCAGCGATGAGCTCTTCGAGGCGGGAGAAGGAGGCGTCGGAGATCATGGCGCCCATGTCTGCGTCGGGGCCGAGGCGGATGGCCTTGACGCGAGGCTCGAGCATTTCGACGAGGCGGTCATAGGCGGTGCCTGAAGAGATGACGCGCTCGATGCCGATGCAGTTCTGGCCAGCGGCTTGAAAGGTGCCCCTGAGGATGATGTCGCGGATGCGGGGGAGGTCGCCGTCTTTCCTGCCGCCGGCGGACTCGAGCACGATGAAGGGGTCTTTGCCGCCGAGCTCGGCGACGACGGGCGTGAGGCTCTTGGCGGCGCTGGCGGCGACGTGGTGGGCGACGGTCTGAGAGCCGATGAAGGTGATGTGGCTGATGCCCGGGTGGGATGTCAAGTGGCCAGCAGTCTCTGGCCAGCATGCCACCATCTGGACAAGCTCCGGATCATGGCCGTGGGCGATGAGAGCGCCGCGTGCGATATCGAGGAAATGCTTGCTTGACCACGCCGTCTGCTCGGATACCTTGACCACGATGCCATTGCCGCTGAAAAGCGCGCTGATGATGGGGCCTATCAGGTTGTGGAAGGGATAGTTCCAGCTGACCAGCGCAGCCACCACGCCTAGAGGCTCATAGTGCACCGTGTTGCGCTTATATGCCATGAGCAAGTTGGTCGGTCTGCGGGATGGTTGAAGGGCCTTTTCGCCGTGCGCGAGCGTCCACTGGATCTTCTCGACGGTGACGAGGATCTCGCCCAGCTGGGCGTCCACCATGGTCTTGCCGCTATCCAGCCCGGCAAACCTACAAATCTGCTCGGCGTTGTCCATGATATACTTCATAAGCGAGCGCAGGACGGCCTTGCGCTGCGCAAAGGTCGTCGTGCTGGCCCATTTCCTCTGCGCCTCTGCCGCGGCGGCAATGGCACGATCGATGCCATCTTCAGTAGTGGCTTCGACTGTGCCAAGGAACTGTCCCGTGGCGGGCGCGTAGCATTGGATGGCTGAGCTTCCGGGAACCCTTATGCTAGTTTGTTTGACGGTCGGTTCTTTCTCGGGCTGCGATGGGGGATATACGACGTATCCTCGAGGTTTGGACGCCCAAGACGCTTGAGCAAAGGCGGTGCCAGCTCGGACGATGAAGCCGCAGATGAAGGTGGCGAGGAGGACGAAGGAGGCTTGGAGTAAAGCAGGTCTGTGGAAAGAAATATCAGTTTCTGTTTTTGTTTCTCCAGTGTATAGATGCGGAGAGATAGGACGCACGATATATCAAGCTGAGAACCCAGGCGGCTACTCGCACCGCCTACAAACGAAGCCAGCTGCTCCACGAGACGCTCCATTGTCTCGCATCCGTCTAAACCGCCACCTGCAGAAGGAGAAAAATTAAATACGGACGGAGAGGAGAGAAAAAAGGAAAAGGATGAGGATGAGGTGTGTTTAAGAGGTGTGTTTAAAGGAGAGAATCGGGTGATTTTGCTGTTGGAACGTCGTCTGAATTGAGCTGTTAAAGGTGGGGTCTGTTTGGTTTAGTCAGGCACCCGGTCAAGAGGCATTGTCCAATGAAACTGCAGCGCTTCAACTTGTGTATATTCTGCTACTTGGTACCCGAAATCTCCCTAAAATGCATGTTCACGATCCAATGCATCCACGGAAAACAAACTTCAACAGTGAGAAAAGGTAATAAATGCAAAGCCAACATAAAATGCATATATGTGTGTATATATATAAAAAAAGCTTTCTTCAATTTCCACCACGCAAAGGAAACAAAAGCTGCTACCTACTTGTTACTAATAACTTAAAACTCATGCCACAACCACTCACGATCGTTCGTCCACGCACAACAACATCATCATATCCAGGCTTCTTTCCTCTCGCGCCATCTTCTCCTCAACGCCAAGGCCTCCATTTCCAGAGCGAAATCAGCTTCACGTACATTTTGCTCTTTCTTTACACACTTTCAGAAATTCAAGAAAAAAACGAAGTAACAACCAAAAAAGAATAAATAGAACAACTGTCTCTCTTCTTTCAACCTCTTCACTCTTTCCCAACTCTTACTCCGTCTGAGCAATCAAAAAAACGCAATATGTTGTTATAATAGTAATGATGAAAAGGGGTCGAAAATATACTCTTTGAGGGAATGGGAGGATTTGCGTCGCTACTCATCTCTAGAATGCAGGGGAAAACCAAGAAATGAAGGAAGCGAAAAGAGGGAAAACAGTTTGGAAAAACAGGATTGAAGAAAAACAGAAAGAATAAAAAAGCAGTGTACGCAGAGTGAAGAAGAGATATAATGCATCTTTCAACTAAAAATGAAAAAAAAAAAAAAAAAAAAAATGAAAGTGTAAAAAGCAAAAGGTAAAGCAATCCCAGTATCTCCCGTTTCCTTTTCAAACGCCATGCAAATATCAAACCTCCTCTCTTTATAAAGAAGGTCCAGACAACCACATGTCTGTCAGCTTCCCCTGACTCCTTCTTCTTTGTCTTTTCTTTTTTTTTGTTTCTTCTCCTACCACGGTTGGGCGGGCTTCATAACTGCTTGCAAGCGTTGCAGCATTGATATGCATCGCGATAGAAAGGCAACTGGTCGTCTCAATACGCGCCTGAACGCAAGGGTGTCATTAACAGAGGTGGTTAGAGGGGTAGCAATTCATAGATCGCTCGTGCAAATCATCAAAAGCATGAATGCCTCAAAGCAAATACTTGGATATCAAGCATCATGCGTCGGGTACATCTTATCAAAAAAAATGTAAAGGATTGAGGAGACTGGTCGTGATGCAAATATACAACGAAAGAGATTTTCCTGAAGCACTCCAGTTCCGTGTCTATACATTGGCGCTCTTTGTTAATGACAGCCCACGCAATCTTGCTCCCAGGCCTGCGGCTGCATGTGAATGGCTTGATTCGATACGAGACAGCCTTGCAGCAGAGGTAAACTCGCTACTAGCCTCGTAGCTATACCGTATGCGGTCCATGGATTGTCGCATACGATCATATGATGGTCTTGCCCGATCCATGCTTGGTCGTGTGGTCGTTGGCACTTCAAGAGAGTAGCGGTTAGTCGCTGGCACTTCCATTGAGAAGCGGTTGCCCGTGTAATTCGTGCTGTCGCTGCCAGTCTGGCTGTGGCCGATCTGCGTGGTCGTTCGCGTCACTGTTGATGGGGGGTATATTGGGCGCAGATCCTCGTCAACACTTGCATATTGATTGTGATTCCCCCGCGAGCTGCCAGATGACTTGCTCTTCTGGCTCTTTTCGTCGCTGACTGCTTCAATCGATTTGCTCTCTGGCCTCAGGTGAGCAAAGGCACCTAACCTCTCTTGCTCACGAATAATATCGACATCATAAGGGAAGAAAACTTTCTGGATAGTCTTGATGGCAAATCGTGGGAAGAGGCAGATGACAGGGACAAGCACAAAGACGGCCCAAAAAGTCGCCTCTCCGTAAATCTCCTTGGCCGCTCCATAAAACTGGTCAGATGAAGTAAATGAGGTGTAGATGCCTGTCCAGAAGAAAATGAAGACATCACTGAGGAATACAATGAGTAGCATGAGCCAATCCCATCGGTAGGTATTCAACAGAATGTAAGCGTTGATCGTCAAAACAGCGGGATGCGCAATATACACTCCAAGGCGGAATCTGTCGTCAATGACCAATCCGTTTTCGGTCACAGGACGTGCAGGCATGAATAGCAAGTACGGGATGTAGAAAGCCATGATGGACTGATAAACACCGTCAAGCATGTACAGCCTATTGAGTTGTCAGTAACAGATATCTTCTATGTGAGGTCAAAGAGAAAGGGGGGAGGACTAACCAAAACTTCGTCTGCGTCCATTCCAAGCGTTCGATACCACGGCGATACAATTGCGGCACGGCCAAGGAGACGGAATCTGAAACGTCCTGGTCGAGAACACCCATAATGGCAACAGGCACCGAAGTGAAGAACAGGTTAAACATCAGAATGTAGGTGTAATCAAAGAGATATGTCATGTCAAAATTGGTGTAGATTGAGAACCAGAAGATGCTGAAAGCCCAAACTATGTTCTTGTAGAAGAAGTTGGGAATAGTCTCTCCCAAGCGACGGTACGACCAACGTCCATGAACAAGCACCAGGCGCTGCAAGAACCGGAACTGCGCTATAGCATAGTCAGAAGACATGGCAGCCTGTCGACCTTCGACACCAGCAATACCGACACCGACATCAGCCTCCTGAATCATGGCAACATCGTTGGCGCCGTCACCAATGGACAGAGTCATGACGTCGAGTCCGTTCTTGACCATGGAAACGACAGCGGCTTTTTGCGCAGGACTGACACGGCAGCACAGAACAGAGCGGCACTGCTTGCAGAGGAGAAGGAACTTTTGCATCAGGCGCTCATTCAAGGCCCATCTGAGAGTGAAACCATCAATGACCAATCCATGCGTAGGAGCCGGGGGCTCGTGGTTCTTCATAGCAACAGCAAGATCTTCATCGCTACCAGTCAAGCCAAATATTCGCAGATTCTCATCCAAAATCTTTTCAATGAGGCCAATGAAGACGTCTTCGGCACCGTCGGCTTCAGCAGCGTCCTCGTCGACCTTGATGTGAATCAGTTCCATGTCGTTGTTGAGTAAGTTGCAGGAGAAACCAATGTTGATAGCAGTCTCAACCTTGTCGCCAGTCAAGACCCAGAGCTTGATACCGGCCTCACCCAGTAGCTGAATAGTGTCGGGAACGCCATCCTGAAGACGATCTTCAATAGCGGTACCACCAAGAAGCATAAGATCCTGCTCAATGAGCTCGGCAACGGCCTCAAGCTTCTCCTCACGATCTTCAAGAGCGGCAGCAGCGATATCGTGTTCCTTTTTCCATGTACGATACTCTGATTCAGTGAGCTCCTTTGAAGCGATACACAAGGTACGCAGACCCTCTCGAGCAAACATTTCCAAGTGTTCGGCAGTGATTTGTCGCAGCTCCTTTTGCTCGCCCCTCCTGAGCCGAGCGTAGATGACAGAGTCGGCACCCTTGCAGAAGAGAACAATTCGACCGTCAGGCATACGGATAATGGTGCTCATTCGCTTTCTAGTGGAGTTGAACTCGATGGTGTTGAGAAGCGGGTAGTGACGATCCTCGCCCATGACGTTGACGTTGATGCCATCCGAATTGTTACCCAGCACAGTGAAACCCATGTCGCGGGCGGTGGCAACCAAAGCTTCTTCATCGGGAGATTGTGCCTTGAATGTCATGGATGGTGGATCACCAGGAGTGCGTTCAGCCATGACAGTGTGGCAAAGAGCCAAAGCAAGCATGAAGTCTTCGTTGGCCTTCTGCTGCTCGGTTCCGTGATGACCAGCTAAATCGGCAACAAAATCAGGGGCAATGAAGGTAACAGCTTCGTCGTGGAGATAGGGATTGTCATGGATCTTACGGAGGCCAATGAGCGCTTGCACTTTGGCCTCGGCAATTTCGCCAAGGATTCTCTCTGATTCCTTTTCGACATCCACACCGAGGCGCTTCTGCATACCAGCTTGAGCTTCAGTCCAAGCTTCTCCATATGGCTGTCCGTTGATCGTAGCTTTCTTGAACTCCATGACATTTTGGGTAAGAGTGCCCGTCTTGTCGGAGAAGATGTACTCAATCTGACCAACATCATCGGAGATGTTCCAAGTTTTGGGGACACAAGGTTGGTCGATTGGCTCGTAATACATTTGCACGTCGCTGTAGATGAAGACTGCCTGCAAAGTTCGGACAATTTCCAGCGTGATATACAAAGAAATGGGGATCAAGTTCTGGAAGACGATAATGGCTGCCCAAAAGGTGACGAAACCAGTAACGCTAGAACTGCCGCCAATGGAGCCGAAATCAAAGAAATGCAGAGAGGCATCCGTTCGAGACCAGGCCACACCGTTGATTATAGCCGCGATCAAACACATGATGGAAAGGACGACAAAATTGACAATAACGTTCCAGTTCATTTCGCGGGCAATGCGCGGACGCTTGCTAGGTGTGATACCAGCGTTCAGCATGATTTTGGTGTCGTGTCCAGTGAAGACAACAACGCCCAAGATCCATTCGGTGTTTCGCAGGTTGCAGCCACGCAGCAGCAGGTTGTCAATGGTGATGGCCTCGGTCATCTCTTCAGGCTCCTCTTCAAGATATCCAGGAATCTTCTGCTGCCATCTGATAGCACCGTTGTACTTGTACAGATTAGGCTGTGGAGCCTCGCTCTCAATGCGGAACTGGGCACGCTCGCAGTCTCGGGCATGTTTAATGCCACGGCCGCAGCGGAGAGCCTGTCGAACCTTTAGATTGGTTTCGCCGTCGAGGTTTTTCGTTTCAACATAGCAAGCGCCGTCGGGATCGGAGGTGGACAGGATGATGACATCAGCAGGGAGCTCATCGTCCTTGTAGATACGCACGAAATCACCAACTGTCAGGGTTTTCCAGGTATCCTTTCCAAAGCGGGCACCCTTGGGTTCGATATCATAGTTGATCAGATCCGACTTCATGACAGCGGCGGCCGAGGCTCGCTTCACGTCCTCCTCATCGGGCTCAAACCGGAGGGCGTTGGGAGTAGGCGAAGAAACAGGCGTCATCTGAATATCATCCGGGTTAGAGACGTATGACTCGCGGCGTTCAAAGGGCGATGCCATGGATTCGCGGTGGGCTCTTCTGGTGCGGACGGATTCAATCGAGGCTCGGGGTTCTTCTTCGATGACAGGCATTTTGCGTTTCTGGCGCTCAGCGCGAGCCTTCTTGGACCATGTGCTCTGAATAGCACGCCACATGCGCCCAAAAAATCTCGAATTAGCTTTCTTAAATCTTCTCCAGACGGAAACATTGTCCTCTTCGACATTGACATTGTTCCAGTTATGAAGACGATGGACGGGGGCATTGTTCAGTTCGTTGTCGAGAACCGTTCTTCGGTAATCCTCAATGGCATCCTTGACGGAGGTAAGCGCAACAATGACAATAAGTGGGACAGCGTTCAGTCCCGGGTTGACAGTGCCGAAGATGGAGAAGGCCTAGAGAGAAGAGTTAAAAGGTTTAAACTTAAGAAAAGGGGAGATTGGACGAAACTAGGGTGAACTAAAGCTATGACAGATGTACTTACACCCAAGATAATCAAGAACAAGAAGAAAATGTTGGCAATGTTGTGGAATTGAAACCACAAGTTCTTTGGAATGAACGAGAGAGGAGTGTACTTGGCAGTTCGGATCTTGTTTCGAGGGTACTCGACAATGGGGTGGCCCTCTTCCATCATGTCATCGGGGAGCGGGATGTTGAAGTAAAGCTGACGGCTCTCCTTGTCGTCCTCGGAGCCGTCATCGGACTGGGTGGTGGCATCTCCAGTAGGCTTGACGTCCTGGTCATCTTGACCATCATCGCCGCCAGGGTTCTGCTCCGGAGCACCAGCACCACCTCGTCCGCTGCGGCGCTTCTCGCTGGCGCTGGACGTCGTTCTATTGTGCTGCATGCGATCGAGCAGCGACTTGCGTTTTGTCGCACTGCTCTTGACCGTCATCCTGCGGGTAGCCCATCTCGCCCTCTGCGTCTTGGCCAGCTTCGATTTGGGGCTGCTGCTGCCTTCTGCTGGCGGCGGCGGCGGCGGCGGAACGGAGTCGCTCATTGTGGCTGCGATGTCGCGGGCAATTGCCCGTTCAGCCGTGAATGGCCAGCCAGGTCGGGAATTGGAAGAATCGGCGTCAAAACGAGTGACCGAGCCAACGATGGGATAATCGCTTCGAGGTAATCGATGCTAGAGGGATTCGACGGACACGATCGGGGGGGGAGAGGCACGGCCCAGGGTCGAGGGCACGGTTCGTGGCGAACAGCGAGCGAGTGGTTGCTGGAGAGGAAAAGGCGCGAGACGGGAGAAGGGACCCTTTGAGGTGCAGAGGCTGAAGAGCACCGAGGGCTCGACAAAGAACGTCGATGATGCACGTGTCGTCGCGGGCGACAATGAAGCTGGAGGTTGAGGGAGGCGGAGAAACAGTGCAGGAGCAGGAAAGAAGAATGAAAGCACGGGTATAGCAGATGGATCTACTATCGCCTGTAACGTGGGCAGGGTGACGGGAAAAAAAAGTACATGTAGCCTTTAGCGGAGGTTACGGCGCGCTGTGGACTTAGTTCCCGGACCATCCGACCGACCGAATCCGATGGCGCAAACTCGTCGATATTTCCAACCCCACACGAGGATGTCGTAAAAAAAAAAGAGAAGGAAAGTATCAGAAGGGGAATGCGAAGGAGAAGAAGAGGGTGCAGCGGGTTTAGCGCATGCTGGGGGGGGGGGTTGGCGCTTCTTCTGTCTCTGGCTGTGTCGCTGTCTCTGCAGTCCATACCGACCTGGAGAGCCGCGAGAAGTGCATAGACACGAAATTGGTCAGCATGGGGACTTGCTCGCCGATGAGTCCGCACCGTTCCCCCAGGTATTTCCTAGTGGCCAGTACTTGCACAAGTGACGGACCGGCTGTGTGTAATCCATGCCGCTGGGCCTTCTAAATCGGTACATCAGCGCAACGTCGTCATCGCGCCTAATGCCGCGCCCTGGTTGTAGCAGCAGCCTCTGCTCCCAGCACACTACTCTACTGTGGGCAATAAGCATATCGCTTTCTACAAACAGCCGTACGTCAGAGCGCAGTAGCAGCAGATCTGGCCTCGTGGCCTCTTCGTTTTTATGCTCATATCCTCGGCCACGGCCTTGTCCATCCGCGGGCATCGCGACTCGACGTCAACGGCACGGAGCACGGGTGATTGCTAAGACAGCGATCCAGAGGCTAGATCGCCCCGACCCCTTGAAGCGTGCCTATATTTGTACCACCTAATAATCACAGCTCCTGGCCCATGTCCCACGAGTACCGCATGCAATGCCTCCATTCTTTCGCCAATCGCTGCGTGTACTGTACCTAGCCGGTGCTTGTGCTTGTATACTACATACAGTAGCATCAATCAATTGCTTTCATTGTAGGCCGGTGGAGTGCGGGCCCCCTCCCCGGAGTAAGGCGGCGCCCACTGTGCACGGAGAACTGCAGCGCTCTATGTCCGGCGCCAAGTATCGCGCCCAACGAGGTACTTCCAGGGCCGTATGGACAGGCTGCACGGAATACGGACTTGAGCCCTGGTTTCTGGCTCTTGACTTGCCTGAAGCACCGGACGGCCAGCGGGCTCGAGGTACCTGACCAGCCACTGGCAGGGATGCCCTCAGCCTGCGCTACAGGTAGTACCACGTTCCTATTACAAGCAGGAGCTGCGTCGAGAATCGCTACATGCACGCAACACGAGATGCATCCAACCCATCTGCATTGCCCAAAGGCGGGCTGCTCTGTTTGGTAAGACCGTCCGCGGAGTAGATGACAGAGCACGCGCTAGCAAGTCTAGACATATAAGAAATTTTTAAAATTTTCCTTTTTTCTCTTTAGCCTCATTGATTTTTTGTCTCTGGTCGCTTCCTCCATCTTTTTTAAACTGTGGCGTCGACGCCTCCTGATCGACTACGGCGTGCACGACAGCCCCAATTGTCATGAGGCGCTCCGCACAGCCTAATTAAAAGCTCGGCGGAGGAGGCAGTGTCTGCGGTCTGCACCACCACTGGAGCCCTCTGAATAAGTGAAGCAGCGCAGTGCAGCGGCCAAAATCAAGGCTCAGGCTAGGAGGGACACAAAAATGCCGTAAATACGAGGCTCCGTCATCGAGGTTGCTGTTTGTGGCTTTGCTTACACAAGCCGCCTCAACGTGGATGTGTCAGCTCCTTACGGCAGCCACTTGACTGACGGGCGCAATTAGTTATCGCCAAATAAGCGGCGCTAGGTTGATTCCAAGGTTTTCCGTCTCGCTGTCACTGAGTCGCTGCCGGAAGGGCGCCTGTCAGAATCTTCGGCAGAGGCTGGCGCTACGCTTTGAGGCCATCGCCACGCAGATGCATGTATGAGTACCTGCGCAGGTACATGTCTTGCATTGCTTTACTGGCCACTGCGAGCAATCTTCAAGTGCATACATGTAGAACAATTTGTCTGGAATAGGGGGCTCGTCCACTGCTGAGACAGCGGATTCCTCCCAGGGGATTCCGAGTGGGGTTGTGCTCTGCGGTGCTCGTCCTGTATCCAGTACATGTATGTATCTTTAGATGCGGTGCTGCGACTGGCTCAGGGCGATTATTAACACCTGCGCCAGCAAATTGCCTGTCGCGGCCCTGGTCTATCACGAT
Source organism: Trichoderma erinaceum (assembly GCA_026401215.1). Lineage (NCBI taxonomy): Eukaryota > Fungi > Ascomycota > Sordariomycetes > Hypocreales > Hypocreaceae > Trichoderma > Trichoderma erinaceum. The sequence goes on from JALIRY010000061.1 coordinate 84,794, forward strand.
ACGATACGAACGAGTGCCGCCAGATACGCCTCGCAATAGTCCGCGCGTAATAGAGGACCCTGATTTATTTTTTGGAGGGGCCACGACCACTCTCAGCACCTTGGAAATGGGTACCTAGCTTCTGGAGCTGTTATTCGTCGCGTGCCCGGCATGCTTTCCGGTCAACGGTACTACCAACCTCTAGGTAGGCTTTGATATCAATACCACTAACAGACGCAGTTGAACAATGCTGCTTGCACGTGGGCATCTGTAATTGATGCCGATTCCAAACATTCTCACAAAGCCCATGCCACGTATCTTTCGTCCCATGGAATCCATGGAGGGCTTGATTCTATCATGCCAAGCGCCGCATTCTCCATCGGCCACTGCCATGTTGGGAAATTATCTACATGTACCTACCGTAGACAACACCATCAATCTACTGTACAGCTCTCAGTAAAGCGCCCACGCAAATGCAGGTTGGCCGCAACTCATCTACATTAGCACATATAAATCGCAACACGACTTTTCGCCTAAACAAGGCCTCAAAAGCTACTGGTAGCCATGCGCCGAGAACCCCCCTTTTTTGGTAAGACGCGGCCGCTCTGCATCCAAAGCTCCTCAATGGCTCGACTCACATGGATCGTGAATAGCATCAGCCTCCCAGGGACGACCCCCTCCAGCAGCCAGAGCCAAGCATTTGCGCTCCGCTCCTTCGAGAGCCCTCTTTACCACGCCAAGCTGAACCTGGCCTGTCCGCTTCGTGCCGACCTGATTCGTACGGAAGGGAAATTTGGCGATGGCGCCAAGAGGGTCCTTTCAGGGGTGGGTTCCACGGCGAGCCATTGCTTTAGCCAGGGGTTTGAGCAATGCAAGTCACTCTTCTGCGTATGACCCAGCAGTTGAACTTGCAGTGGTGCCAGTACTCCGTACTACGATTTCTAGCATCAATGCTTGGCCTTGAGCCAAGCCTGCTCGTGCTAATAAACGGCTGGTGTCAATTTCGGAGTCTGGAAATATATTGCTCATGATCCTGGCATACAAGACTACTACCAGCACAATTTTATTCCCGATGCATCGCATTTAATACAGTATGCTGCGGACTTAAGTCATCTTCCCAGTCCCGTCGTCGTCGCTTTCTGTTCCTGGTCGGTACTCGCGTTCTTCCAACAGGCCGGTTACCGGAAACTGTTTTGAACTCTCCTATCACATCTCGTCCTACCGGCGCAAAGGTCTTCTCCGCCAGAGTGCGTAGCCGAAATAAGGCCCAGCCCAAAATTTCAGGGATGACATGAGCTGCCTAGGCGCAGATCTGGCCGCTGCCTACAGTACCACTGCCTTGGCTACGAAAAGGGAGACGAGCTAGGTTTGTGACTTTGTCTCCTGTTTGCTTGCTTACTTTATCGAATCTCTGCCCATCGTGTCCATTCCCTGCCAGGCCCAGACGAGAGAAAGCTTGTCGAAGCTTGGCCAACATATACACTCCATGGTTCGCAATTACTTGGCATAGGGGGCGCAGAGAGGTATTTCGAAATGAGCCTCCACCCCTTCGCCGGGATATCAGATCTCGCAAATGGTGGACTCCGGAGTTGATGTACTCCGCAAGGCATGTTTTTGCGTGGTAAGGAACATGTGAGACATAACTGTTGATTGCAAGTTCTTGTACCGTTACCTCTCCCCAGTGCTTAAAGTCTAATTGAGGCTGGAGCTGCGGGAGGTTCCTCATGCACACCCAGCCTCTTTTACTTGCGTGCTTGTCAGAACGAGACACATTTGTCTTAATTGGCGCGTGGCACTGGCCCCCTCCAATCCTTTGTGCCATGGCTCAATGCTCGGCAGCTAGTGGTATATACTCGGTGCTATATTAGCATCTCGGGTTCGGGTGTCAGCAATCGCGCGTCGTCGCTAACAGACACTTCATTCCCCGTCCATGGTTTGTGTTAGGGGGGCATAGCCCTACAAGCGGCGTCTCACGTTGCGGCATGGCCAAAGATCCTCCAGGTACGGCGTCGCATTACGGAGCCCGAAAGGAGATTAACGGACAAGGCATACCGATCCTCCAGAGTCGACCAACGGATTGCCATGCTCCGAGTTGAGCTGAAACACGGCCGTGTAGCCGCTCGCCTGTTACCCTGTATCTGCTATTCTTTGCCACTCGAGAGACAAATTTGAAAAGATAAAAAATACACGTACTCTTTGGAGGCTTGGAGAAGACTTTGCGGGTGATGACTGGCGTTCCAACTAGGTTCGAGCTTGAGGCGTGGAAAATTGCCTGAGAGTAGTGTAGTCGTAATATGGGCTTCTTGAATTCGTCCGCAGTCCGTCTGATTGTGCATTTACCAGGCTCGGCTGCAAAGCCTAATGCCACCGTCTGTCGTGTCAGCAAAGCTCTTGGCAGAGGATGCTGTCAATTGAATTTTCTCGCTCCCAGCAGGATAAGAAAAGATTACGGTGCAGATCTTGTAGATCTCCAGAGGATCAGTCACATGGCGATCTTCAATGCCACGGGTACTTTTGGGCGAACGAATGCTGACTCAAAGGGATCGAAGAAAACAAATACTTATGTACTATACTCTATGTACACGGATACCCTGTCCAGATCGCCCGTCGCCTGCGCCACATCCGGCGATCAGGTAAGCCAGGATGCTGCGCCATGAAACACCAACAGCTGGGCGCTAATTGGCTGGTGGGACCTGCTCTTTCACGACAAACCTCACTTCAAGGCATCTCACTCAGCGCAGCCCAAAAGATTGTCAGCAATCAAGCGCCAGAACATTAGGAACAGCATCAAGGGATAGACATCGCCGACAAGGCGCGGTAATAGGTTAGCCATGCCTGGAAAACCAAAGGGGAATAAGAGCATCCTGTCGTATTTCCAGCCATCCTCTCCGCCTGTGCCATCGTCCCAGACCTCAACGCTATCGGTCAGAGATACGTCTCCACCGGCGCCGTCATCGCCGCTCAGCTACAAGGCTACGCCCGTTGCGAAGAGGACCGCTCCCCTGGAAATCGGGGCCTCTGACGAGGAAGCTGGCGATGAAGGATCCTCTGATGACTCCCTGGAAGATCTATCAGCTCTTCTAGGACGAGAACGGCCCGGTCATACGCCCCCAGCAAACCATACTTTATTGTCTACTCCAAAGGCGAAAAGAACGGCAATAGGCCCTTACTTATCCCCGTATAAGCCCAAACACAAATTTGACCTCAAAGCCCTGGCCAAGGATGCACGCCGGGACGACGCCATCAATGCAAGCTCCGTGAGAGCGAAAGCATCCGTAGATGAGCCTTCGTCACCACCACGAGGAGAGGCCTTTGACCTTGCTTTTACTGATATCGTCAAAGAAAAGAGCGGGCAAGATGCACACAAAGTGCTCAGGGCTGTCCAAAGAGCAGAGCCGATACAGTCCCAGCCTCAATACTGTTTCTTCAAGAAAGACCACAGAGTCCTCCCGAGCTCGCCTGTCCCGAAATTCACTCGAGACTCACCATGGAACTTGTTAACTCAGGGCAATCAAGCTGCCAGAGAACGAAACCTTACCTCTGGCATTCCGCAAAACATCTTGGCGAAGAAAGGTGGCTTGCCAGATTCTCTATTCGAGTGGATCTTGGATGAGCTGTGCATCCAGAGGTCTTCCCTTGTAAGACGTGAATACTGTATCATCATTAGCAGTTGTCACGATCAAGTGGACAGAATCCTGACCCCTGGGCGATTGGAGGATCTTTTTCTTCGACTTGGCACTACCGACGACATCAAAAATAGGGATTCTGAAATTGCCTTCTCAAAATTGAACCAAGAGCCATATCAGGATCGTGACTGGTCATGTTTGGAGTCATTCTTCGTTCTTTTATCTGAGGTCTCAGACCATTTATCAACAGAATCTGCCATTTATGCATCCCAGATTCTACTTAGAATGTCTATGGATAAGCTATTGATCTACAACATCGACCTGTTGGCGGCATACGAAGAGGCTATTGAAAAGCTAACCAATGCAATTCCTCGCTCATTATGGGATGCTTTTGTAAGTAACAGCGGTCTTTTAGTATCCTTTGTACCTGCTTCCCAAGTGCTAATTCGCCCAGTGTGTCGACGCATGCTCAATTTTGCACGCCACAGTCAAGATTCAGCATATTAGGGCAAATGCTTTGCAATGCCTAAGTATCCGTAATGCCAGGACACATGAAGTCCGGAGACGACTTGCACTTTCATTCTTGTTTAACGATCCCAATCTAGCTCGCCATCCTCCTGAAACGGTGTTTACCATTAGAAGCGTCATTGATCGTCTTGGCGAAGAGGATTTCAATATTACCTCCCAAACCGACTTTGCGGAGCTCAAAGCCATGATTATTATTCTTGATATTGCGGTCGATGATGGATCGCCGCCGGAGTCAAATAACCCAGAAGATGTTCAGAGATTCAATCAAGATGTCGACGAGCTCGCCACAAAGCTCAGAGAGATTTGGCGAAAGATTAATGATTCGGGCATGAAGATTACGCGCACCGAAGCGAAAAGTGTTGTCGAATGGGTTCAGCAACGCCTCTCCAACACCGTTCGGACACGTAAAAAGGCAAAGCAGAGCATTTTTGATATTCCGGGCCAGGAGGACCTCGCGTCTCTGCCCAAACAGCAGGAGTACATGGCCAAGTTTTTCAAAAAGATACCCAAGCCGCAAGCAGAGAGCGATTGAAGAAAGAATAGAAGCACTTCTTGTAGTTGATGTTAGATTGGTATTGCATTGATGGATTTGAGAAACAATGGCGTTTGGAGAGCATATATTGGGTGGCCCACGGGCCTGAGGATTTGCTTCATTGAGTATTTGATTAGAAGAACGGAACTTAGCTTTGTAATGACATATGATACAACATCTAAGCTAGAAAAAAAGCACAGACTAAGTCGACAAAATGCATGCCTCGAGGTTTCAACATGCTGACCCCTCTACTCTCCCCTCTACTCTCTCATCTTTCCCCCCTTTTCTCGACTCAAAGGTAATAAGATGTATGTTGCCAAGTGATTTCTGGAGTGAATCTAATCGTAGTATTTGCGGTTGGGGTTCTTTCCAAATAGGTTCTCTCGTACGGCCGGTGCCGCAGCGTGTTCTAGCAGCTGCAATCGGGCCTCTAGGGTATTGTCAATGTCAATCTTTCCCTTTCCGCCGAGGATGATGATGCCGCCGGCACTGCAGTAGACACCCAAGTTAGTAATTTGAACATGCCCCACGAACATTAGTGAGCCGGTGCTGTAACGTACGTTGAATCGTCCAGGGGATTGGACTCGTCAATTGTGGCAGAGACATCCTTGCCAACCTCCTTCTTGTACTCCTTGGCCGCCTCTTCAATGGCCTTCTTGACGGCATCGTAGTCCGACTTCTTGGTCCGAAGCTGTACCTCCGGCTCGTTCATGGCGTAGAAACCCTCCAGTACGAGCCCGGTCAGCGTCTTCTGGTACTTGTCCTTGTCGCTAACCCCCGAGGCGAGCTGCTTCCGGGCCTCGTCGAAGATGCTGTCGAGCAGCTCCTGCCGGGCGCCGAGCACCTTGAGCCGTGTCTTGTTGGCGACGGTCGACCGGGTGATTTGCTGGGACATGGTGGCTTGCTTGAACTTCTTCTCGTACTGGGTGTCGATGGCGTCGGTCTCTTGGCGGACGAGCTTTGACTTTTCGATTTCGAACTCCTCGTTGGCCTTGATCTCGATCTCGTGGGCCTTTTCCATAGCTTCCTGCTTGATGAAGGCGGTCATCTTGCGGAGTTCATTGTCGACCTATAGAACGGAAGGGCATCTTTGGTTAGCGTTTCAATATTCGACTCCAGGGTCCAGAAGTCTTTTGGGATGAACCTGCCTGCTGGTCGGATAAGGCGTGTTGCGACATCTTGGCTAGGCGGGGAGGTGATGACGTTGAAGCAATTGCGAAAGGGAGTCGGTATGGCAAGGCCTGGGACGGAGATTGAATAGGTCTATGCCCTTTATTTTACAACGATATGAGAAGATGTGGTCGAAGGGTGGTTGAGAGTCTTGCTGGTGGAAGCTCTGGATGTGTGAGGGATGAAGCGTAATATCTCGGAGCTGTGATGTTGCTGCTTTGGATGCAAGTGTGGAGCAGCGCTACAGCGGGTTAAGAGAGCGCTATAGCGCTATTGGTACGTTGGATGGCATCGCACCTACTTCTGGAGCCGCGACTGGCGCACCGCCACAGCCTTGTCAACAGCAGCCTTTTGGGAGGCTGCATTATTTACAATCACGGAGTACCTTCATTAAATCGCATGGTTGAGTGGCCTCGTGTTTCTGAGTTCGAGTCTTTTTTATTATCCCTACATGGAGTATGTGCATGGCAAGGATTTTGATGAAACTTCCCCTTTGGTCACATACCTAAAACGAAGCACAAGGAGCAATATTATCCAAGCAGCTCGGCTTGATGACGAGTGTCACATGACCGCACCAGCCACATGCTGGCCCAGAGCTCTGCCCCCAGCGTATTATGCACCTCTTGCTGCAGCTCAGCACGCGGTGCTCCATTCGCATACCGCTTGACGTCGTCAGGTGGCTCTGCATGATTTATTGAGCGCCAACGCAACTCTCTGCACGCTGCCTCACCCGTTGGGCCCCAGCTGATTTAGTCTCGCTATCTCGACGAATTACTTGCGATCACAGCCGCGTTTTTGGGGGGCTGGCTCCTTCAACCACTACGACGGTCCATCACGAGTATACACCACATTGCAACGATACCGCAGAGTGCGCTCAACACGAACCAGGGGTCCAGCTGCCATTAGACGCTCGGTGACATCCTGTCGACGGAAGCGACGGGCAGGCCGAAAGCTATATCAACATCTTTCCTTTTCTTTTCCCCCCATCGACGAACGAGAAATAGGGAGAGAAACCAGGGTGAAACACTCTGCAGCTTCCTTTTACAGCCTTGTTTCGATATTCGATATCCAACCTGCCCAGCGCATAGCACTCATACCTATGCGACGGCCAGGCGTCTTATTGTTCATATCTACCGGTGGATGACCTCAGGTCCGGAGACGGCGTAATGGGGCCTATTGGGAATATCTCCCCCGGAGGGAGCATAGCTGTATGCACGCGCAATCGGTCCCTGAGTCAGGGCGATGGAACACTTCCAGATTTTGCATCTTGCTAACAACACGCAGCTAGGAATCCTCGTTGGCCTGATCTCGACTAGCGTTCAAAGTATAGGCCTCACTTTGCAGCGAAAATCACATATACTCGAAGACGAAAAGGGGCCGCACGACGTTCGCCGGCCGCCATATCGGAGAAGGAGGTGGCAGGTGGGCATGGGCATGTTTGTCATTGCGAATATCCTAGGGAGCACCGTCCAGATATCGACGCTGCCACTGCCCGTCCTCTCGACGCTCCAGGCCGCGGGGCTGGTCTTCAATTCAATATGCGCGACGCTCATTCTCAGCGAGCCGTTTACTCGATGGTCCCTATGCGGCACCCTGCTGGTCAGTGCTGGAGCAGTCCTGATCGCCATCTTTGGAGCCATTCCGTCGCCGGCTCACGAGCTGGATGAGCTTTTGGAGTTGTTGGCCCGGAAGCCGTTTATTGCATGGATGATACTCCAGGCATTCTTTGTCGTGTCGCTGGCTGTTGTCACAGACGTTACCACTCATCTCTCCAACCTGTCGCACAACGCCAGATTCCGCCTAATACGTGGCATAAGCTACGGTGTCATCAGCGGAGACCTCTCAGCACACTCCCTCTTATTTGCAAAATCCGCCGTCGAGCTCCTTATCAAGACAATAGGCGGCAAGAACCAATTCCTTCGCTGGCAATCTTGGGCAATTGTCCTGGGCCTTGTTTCTTTAGCTCTCTGCCAGCTTTACTATTTGCATCGTGGCCTGAAACTAGTTTCCACTTCCGTCTTATATCCTCTTGTTTTCTGCGTGTACAATATCATTGCCATCCTAGATGGCTTAATTTACTTCAACCAGACGAGCCTCATCTCAACACTTCGCGCCTGTCTAATTACCCTAGGCACCATCATTCTTCTATCAGGAGTCTTGGCCCTATCTTGGCGCTTGAGTGACGAGCAGCATGCTCCGGCAGTTGGTCAGTCTTCGTTGGCTCCCGGTCTGGGGCTTGTTGACGATACTGAGGGTGAGGAAGAATCACTAATGGGCCCAGAAGCCGCAGCCGAGATTGATGACGAGCTGCCTTCTACGGCATACCAAACGTTCCCCGTCATCCATGGCGATACCGCTCCTCTAACGCCGACGCGCAAGAAGAGTCTGGGTTGGGTGGAGCGGGATGAAATTTGGGGAGAGTTGCAAGATCAAGATGAACCTACCACGCCTGGAGGGCGGCGCCGCTCAATGACGCTTCCGATGAGGACCGAATCAACACCGTTGCTGCCTCCCGTGAAGAGGGTGATGAGTGGTGTGAGCCTGACAGGCCAACCAAGCTCAAGCGCAGACCCCTCTCCTCGAAAGTTTGCCCGCCGACGGAGGAAGAGCACTGGATTCCCAGGATTGGTTGCGCGCCGGAATCTTCGAAGGGACTCGGCTTTTTCAGATACCCTTGGTGGCTTATTCTCGTTGAACTGGCTGAGGCGCCATGGTAGAAGTATTTCTATGGGCAACAGCAGCATAGTAAACGATAGCAGCCCGTCGCGTCAAAATTATAGAGATGACCCGGAAGAGGAAAGAGGTTCGGATGGCAGGGCCAACGACTCAAATGTATGAGTTAGAAAAAGAAGAAGAGGAAGAAATGAGGGGATACAATACATGTGATGTCGATTTGGGAAGGACATCTTTTAGACTATTAATCATTCACTGAGAGCTGACGTGAAAGAAGACGTGATTTGGACATTTCGATCTCCAGCTTGAGTTCTTCTTGGAGATCAAAAGAGTCTGATTACAGCTACTTTTCTTTTTGGTCCTCTGTTTCATTTCATATCATATTATACCACGATGGAAATCTAGTTTGTTCATGGCGGGCTTGCATTGCGCTAGATATTGGGAAGCAAAATTGCAAGAGAATACTCAGGAGGCGCTTATCATATCCATTCTTTTCTTTCCCCAAGCTCTTTTCTTGTTCTAGCGAGTTTCCAATTACTCACGATATGTATTTTTACTATTCTTTTAGGCATTAAGACATTATAATTTTGGCATGGAATTGGCTGAGTATTTCTTTTTGTCTTGCTGAGGGTAAGAGCGAGCTTACAGGAAGGGGTAAAAAGTGAAAATGTTCATATTAAAAAAAAGTACTTTTGGGAATTAGGTAGAGTAAGACTTATAAAACAAATTTGGTGTGCAAACGCTATGGGATATAAAAACTTGACAAGAATGCAGCTGTTCATACATGATGTGATCTGAGTCTTAAAAAAAAAAGTTTTTGAGGGAGACATATGTGTTATAACCGTGACTTTTGGTGTTTTTTTTTTTTGTTATAGATAGAATCATTAATTTAACATTTTTTCTCATTTCACGCTCCTTTTTTGGCTTCTTACAAACCGCCATAGTTTCTCTTCTGATCAATAATATAGTAGCGCTCGATTTCCTTGCGCTCTTTGAGGAGACAGGCGATGGCAAGGATCAGCAGAGCATCGATACCTTTTTTTTTTTTTGAACATTGTTAGTCGATTTCTCTCAATTTAGGACAATTTTGGGAAAAGAAAAGTTATATACATACCGACCATGCCAAAGATGGCTGTGAAAAGGTCAGTGACAAAGGCGTTTGCGAAACTGGCCATGTTTGTAGAGCATCCGCGCAGGAGAGCGGCCGCGGCAGGGCTGGGACAGGCAGAATCTGTGACAAAGGCGGGAGTTGTGGCGTTGAGGTAGCCGCAGCATTGGAACTGTGTTTTGTGTTAGTATACGGGAATTTTATACATTAATACTGTTCTTCTTCTCCTCATATACACATATATATGGGAAGGGAGATAAATAGGGGTCGCATACCGAAACCTGCACCAACGACTGAATCGACGAATCCTGATCCTCATAAACCGGCAAAAACGTCTCCTTCAACGTCAACGTCATGATCCAAAGATACAAGCCCACCGCCAGCGTAAAGATGGCGCACACGGTAATCATGTAGCCGCTAATCTTGAGCAGGCTGCGCTTGACCAGCGCCATGGCCGGCACGGTGAAGAGGAACGTGACGAGGATGAAGATTGCGTTGACGATGCCCACGACGAGGGGGAAGCGCTGGTAGAGCAGGTGGCGCGTGGCGTCCTGGCCGTCGGTGGGCGTCTTGTCCTTGAGGTTCATGGCGGCGATGGAGAAGCCGAGCTCCATGGCGCCGGAGGCGAGGAAGAGGACATCGGCGATGACCGTGGCGACGAAGACTTTGTCAGGCATTTTGATGTTTTTCTTATATATCGAATAAAAAAAAATTGCTGGTTTTCGGTATTTCGGCTTTTACTTTCGGTTCCCTCTCGATTTTCTTCTTTTTTTGTCTCTTGAATTTGACGACCGGCGTCTAAAACCTCTCTGTTCCTTGAAATCCCAAAAAGTGAAGGTCGAAAAAAAAATATAGTAACCAAGACCTAAGCTCGGTATACAAGAATCGTAAACGAAAAAAACGAAAGAGAAGAAAAATAATTAGTAGAACGAATGCATTGGCTATCAGAAACCTCAACTGCCCGGCAGTTTACAAAGAGAAGCAGACACAAGAGGTCGCTAGTAGCCTAACAAGAAGAGAATGGAAAAAGGAAACTAAGAAGGAAAAAAGATGGGATTAGAGTCACGTACACATGCGCCGGGCATGAAGAGAAGGGGAAAAGAAGAGAAAGAGAGAAAACGAAACTAGAGACGAAGAGAAAACTCTTGCCCCCTCGCGAGGCGCTTGGCTCTTCAGACGGGCAGGTTTCTTGTCGAGGTCCTTCGAACGGGCGGTGTTTCAGGAATGAAAGGTGAAGCAGAAGCGCCGCGCGACAGGGGCGATTGGCCAATCAGAGGCCCGGATTGGGACCCTGAGTCGCCTGATTGGGGAGTCCTCGAGGGGGGGCCTGGAAACGAACAAGAGTCGGCGGCTTGCTTGGCGTTTTGGAAGCGGTTTTGGGTCATGGTTTGTGGTCGCTGCCTTTTCCATGGTCTGATCATTTCAATTGGCAATTTCGCTGCCGTGGTGTTGCTCAATGCGTCTCTTGTCATTTTGACCAGCGTAGCAGTATTTAGACATTCGCGCTGCTTGTTTTCAGGGCCGCATGAGATGAAGCATCATTTCACTTTTATTTTCTCATTTTTTTCTCATCTTCTTTCTGAACTAGCCATGGAATCCTACCGCTTGTTGCTCGCTCAAGTAAATAGACAAAAAAGAATCAAAGGCAAGGTGCGCCAAACCCCCGTTCCACTGGACAACATCCCCCGTTTTCGGCCTTGAATCGCCCGCCGCCCTCGATACGAACGACTCCGTCTCGCTTCTCAAAAGGTGAAGAAGAGAGGAAAAAGAGGCAAACGAAATGCGGCCTCACATCTCAGGCAGCGTCTCGGCTGTCGCCCGAATTCTTCTCGCCTCTTTTCTTAGGCAACAAGAAAACCACATCAGGCCGGTGAGAATTTGGCAATCTTCAGCCCAGCTCCTCTTCGCTTTAGCAAAACTCTCCGCCACGGCCTATGCTTATAAGGGGGATACAGGCCCCGTAATCTGCTCGCTACCCGTGGGCACGACACGGTAGGCCTGCACTGTACGGCATCGCGACTGGGGTGGCACAGCACGGCAGCTCCAGCTTTGCTCAGCCAGCCATGGCACCGCGCCCAGCCGTCAATTGGCAATCAGGTGGACGGAGTTATCTGAGTGGACGCACGGCTTTGACGTACAGTACATACCGTAGACAAGCTGCTAAATCCCTTCCTATCAAGGGCCTGGTAGTGAAATGAAAATGCTGCATAATTGCAGCTTACTGTACCAGCAGAGCGCGGCTCCTTTCCGCATAGCAGCGGCTGGAGCGTACGTGTACAAGTATATACTACTGGGTTACTGTAGGTATTGATCCCATCAGCGCCCTGGCAACAAGCACGTAGCACATGCCCATGCTGTTCAAGCAGCTTGCAATTCGCCGCGGCCATATAGGTTGGTGGAACCCCAATTCGGTAGGCCGTGGTGGCTGGAGAAATCCTTCGCGCACTGTGGCCAGCCCTGCTGCTTTAGCTGCCTAAAGTGGCAATGGCCCCCATTTCTGCTGCTGCCCCAAGCTTTTCTGACAGCCGCTGCGAACTTGGCGCGCCTTGAAGCAGTCGATGGAAAATGAAGGTGTTCTGGCTGCTGTGCGGCCCCCAGTTCGGTATACATTCAGTCCAGGTCTAAACGGGCGCTCCCTTGCCCTGCGGTGCTGCTACTGTACCCGCGTGAATCGAGAGCGCTAGGACGGAATCGGGGACAATTACTATGTATATGTTGCATCGGTGATTGTATCAATGATTGCATCCAGCTGGTATGTATTAGTAAGTCGGCAAGTGTCTCTGTTTGCCTGTGGGTCGCAATAGTACAGTACTGTATATTGGCATGGCCCGTGTTTGTCAGCTCGATGTGGACATGGTCGCAGTCTGCAATATTGGTGGCACGCGCGTTGTAAAGTAGGTACTATGTACCTGTCTGCAGCATCCCATAGGTATCCGTACGCATACGAGAGATGGAACCAAGAGAACGGCAGGCAGAGCAGCACAAACAAGGTCCAGGGTCTCGCGTCAACCCTCACGCGTTGCTTCCCCGTAAAAAAGGTGAAACCCTTCCAGCCCCATGACTGGCACTCATCATATTGCTGGTAGCCATCAGTAAAGTAATTATAGTAACCTACTGGCAATACCTAGCATTTCTGGGTATCTGGAATGGAGCTGCAACGGCACTCCGCAACCATTCAGCACCACTGTATTTCCTTCTCGCCCGCGTCTCTCCTCCTACAGTAATTTCATGGAAAAAAAAAAAAAAGTGGAAGAATGGCACTTACGGAGCGATTCCGTAGTGTGATAGGCCCAAGGGCTAGACAAAAGTTCGCCAAAATAGCAGCGGTGCCGCGGCTGCACCTGAAAGCCATCATGTCATTCATGCAGTACGCAGGGGCTTTCTGCGGCGCGGTTCTGCAGTGTTCTTCTGCAGCGTTTTTTTCTTCAGCGCCGTGCTAGCAATACTGAAATCGCAGCCTGGCAGGGGAGGTAATAGAGAATAAGCGGGCGAGCGTCGAATGCAGGTCTCACCTTTTTACAATTCCGTCGATAAGGCGAGCAGGTATCTTGTGGTTGCATATGCAACACGCCCTGGGCAAAGCTCACACGCAATTCTGATAGAGCTGCCGCGTGTCGGTACTTGCTCGACGCCCTGGTCTCGACGGCCTCTGTTGAAAGCGTCCTGGAACAAACTCCACCGCGTGCTTACGGGTGCTAATGCTAGCTGTGGTTCTGATCAATAGGATGCCGGATTCCCCTGCTGCATCTGCCGACCACCAGTCTGCAGCAAGACACCATCGGAGTGGAGGCCCTGGTTCGCTGCTGACGGCCACAATGTGCGTGCCAGGTTTGCACATGGCTAAATAATGGGGGATGACGGTCGAGAAGCGAGTCCAGCCTCCGACCCCTGAGGGCTGAAGTGCAAGTGGAAGCAAGCGAGCCAACGACATCCTGATGCAGCCATCCACAGTCACAGTCTTGGTCAAGTGACGAAAGCAGAGAGTGAGAGAGCAGACGAGAAGAGACCCAGCGACGGAGACTTGATTGGGCGAGTCAAGATTCAATTGCCTTCGCTTTCGGTGTGGGATACGGAGCATCCAGAACCCCGGAAGCCATACAGAGTGGCTCCTCGCGTACCGTAATACGAGAACAAAGGGCAAAGTCAATTTCCCTGCGTCTGATCAGTGGGTGGGAGGCTAGTCGTTATGGAGAGGCGGCGCGAGCGTCCCGTAGATCTCATCATCACTTTACCTGGCCTGCCTTACCCTTTTACCTTGTCCTCTAACCTTAGTTGAGCGCATCATCTTTTCTTGTTTCTGTTTAGATGCTTCGTGTTATTAGCTCGCGCGTCCGGACACGGCAAAGTGAAGATCGAACAAGCACGACAGGCGGGTGCGAGAGAGGGCCCCAAGATACTGTACCGTACGGGCCACCTGCGCCTGTTTTGCCTGTACGCTCTCATCCGCATGCAAACTGAAGAGATACATTACACTGTGCATTGCACATGGCACATTATACCAGTATCCATCTGCTTCTACAGTACGCATTAGTAACGCGTGATTTTCCAAAGGCTGCTGCACGGAGTACGGAGTGCATACATGTCCTTAATCGGCCCATATGGGATGGAAGCTTTGCTGATCCACTGCTTGGTGTCGAGGCTCTGCAAGTGTAAGAACAGAACATGAAAGGCTGGGAGAGCCGGGCCAATACAGTGCCGAGACGCACGCCTATCTGCACGGTAGGGCCCACACGGATGCTGACTTTATTTCGCAGCCCCGCTCCTCTATTCGGTGCCGGGTGCCAAATTTCCAGCGCCGAAGCTGGCTGGCCTTTGCAGCTAGGCCATGCTATCAGGAACCCACGCCGCGCTACGCCAGGCCCCGTCAACGTTTCTTGCGCAGCCAAAGGCGTCTGTCTGTCAGTCTAGCACTGGCAGCAGGCTAGCGGTGACAATGAGTGACAGGCCATGTCGCATTGCCAGATCCTCACGCAGCCGCCCTCGCAAAAACACCCGCTCCACGCCAGCTAAAACCCCTCCGGCCTGCAAGCGCCCCGACAGAGCACTAGCGCTCGGCATAGGGGTCCTCGAGGCAGGCGCAGGCTGGGCGTACTAAAGCAGCGATAGTACAAGAAGCACCCGCTAGATTCCTCTCGCTCTCCGCGCCTCTTGCCCACCTGTTTCGCACCGCCACCGTGCGCACCCTCCGCTTCCCACTGGCCTCCTGCCGTGCTCGCAGCTCTCTCCAGCACCTCCGTTTAGGCATTAGGGCCCCTCTGCCACCCAAGGCCAAGTTCCCTTTTTCTACCGCCTGTCCCTCTCCGCCCAAGCAGAAAAAACCCGCCAGATCCAGTATAGATCCATCGGCACCACGCTCAAAGCAGTATCTCCACCACTCGTTGCCTTTTCCAGCGCCGTGTGATACAAGTCGACGACGATTGGATTCGGATTAGGATTGGCATTGGCAGTTTATAGTCGCTGTCGCAGTTGTAACCGCGATTCCCTTCTCGACAATGGCCGACATCACCGACCAGCACGACCAGACGTCGCCCACGGACCTGGACGACGCGCACTCGGTGGGCAATGGCAACAACGCGAACAACGAGAACCGCGGCGTCAAGCGACAGCGCCCGGCCGCCGACGACGACGACGACGATGACGACAAGGGCGGCCGTGAGCGTCGCAAGATTGAAATCAAGTTCATCAGCGACAAATCGAGACGTCATATCACTTTTTCCAAGCGCAAGGCGGGTATCATGAAGAAGGTATGTGCTGATGCTTCACTTTGGACACGAGTCGAAGCTTGCTCCCCGCTTCAACCACCAAAAAAATTACGTCCCCTTCTCCAGGCTGCCTTGTTTTGGTCGACGCGCGCGCGCGCGCCACCAACTACGAAACCCAAGGACTTGCTGTCAATTCTGGCCTTCCGCTGGATCCGAACTTTACTCGCACAAGAGCTCCACAGCTAACGATGAATCTTCTCTTTACTCTAGGCATATGAGTTATCTGTCCTGACAGGCACTCAAGTTCTCTTACTGGTCGTCTCCGAGACGGGCCTGGTTTATACCTTCACTACTCCCAAGCTCCAGCCGCTCGTTACCAAGGCCGAGGGCAAGAATTTGATTCAGGTATGCAATTCTAGTCAGACCGGCTGTTGCTGCGAGCCATACCGAAATGTCTTTCCCTTTGTCCCCCGTTCTTCCTCTAATAGAGAAGCTGGATGTTGTGCGACAAATCAGCTACCAAACGATCCTTTCCATGCATTCATCTATATTCTCTTCGAAAATTTCTTACTGATATCCTTTTTGTTCAATAGGCATGCCTTAACGCACCTGAGCCCGCCACGGGCAGTGAAAATGGAGTGGACGGTGGTGACCAAGTCGACTCTCCTGAAGAGCCTCCCAGCCACTTGCCACCGCAGAGCCGCCCCGGCATGGCCCAGAACCCTCATATGGGCCCTGGAGGTTACATGCCACCCAATATGCCCATGGATCCTCAGCAGGCTCTAGCTTATCAAAGCTATGTGCAGCGAAACCAGGCTTATGGCTCTGGCATGCCTCCGCAGCCAGGAATGCCTCCTAGCTCTCATCATCAGTCATAGGAGGATTTTGACCTTGGGGAATAAGCTAAAGCTTGCAATTGCTTATGCCCAGCCTTGAACAACTTTTGGAGATCTTCTCGGGCCTTGAGTCGTCTCTAGGATGTTGCTACAACATTATGCAAATGTTCTAGTTCGGCGTTGATGACGTGTTGATATGCTTTCCATATCTGTTCTCTTTTTTTTTTTTTTTACACTCAATGTTGCGTTTTCCCGCATTACTTACTTATTTTTTCTCTCTTCGAATTCTTTTCGATGTTTCAAAATTTTGGAGCTACGCGGACGTTGATGCCTTTTTATTTCCACCGGGAAAGAGGATGCAATCCAGGACACCAAGAAGATGCGCAGTCTTTTTGCTGCGCTGACTTTGCCAAGATCTCCTCTTTGGTATCTCAGTCCCGGAAAGGTTTAGAGGCGTTTTTGTATCTGTGGCACCTCTCATTTCGAAGCGTCTATGGCGTGTGTTAAAGGAGGGCTGAGCACTGTATCGATTACGACAAGAATGGACGTTGGCGGCGGCCTTTTGTGCAAGTATTTTGAACTCTTGCATGCGAAAGAGAGTTCTCTCAGATCTAGCTACTGAGGTGGAGGGTTCCAGCTTTAGGGCATGGTTTGAGCGAGATGCGGCATCCCTCATGCTGAGGCACAGCGATCTCAGGAATTAGGTTGGTACTTTTAGGTGGCAGGTCTGGGCAGGTTTGGAATTTGGGAGGCTGGAAGCGGATATGGGAGGGAGGGCAGAATGATGCTGGGCGGATGATAATGGACACATGAGGACATGATTTGTTGATGGCAGGAAAAAACGATAAGGACATCAATGAATTTGATGAATCTAGCTTGCCGAACAACAAAGGTTTTTTCTCCTTTCTATTTCCTGCGATGCTAATGAAGTATGTTTTGATGTAACTGCGAATTTCCTCCTTGCCCATTCCCAGACTCCAACGCACTAGGTCGAGTCAGTGCGCGCGGCACGGAGAAGCAAGATTCGCGATCTCCTAAATGGCCTCTTTGAGGTTAGAAGAAAAGACCAAAAAAAAAAACCGTCTCCCTTACCTACTACACACGTTTTGGCATAGATCAGCCCTGCAGAACTGCTTGAATAGGCAATTTTCTGACGCCCTTAGCTGAAGCGGAGAGGCGGGCCCAGCCGGGCGCGTGCCATTATTCATGCTCCCTCGTTTTTTCCCTTTTTTGGTGATTAGAATTTTTTTTTTCTGGTCCTTTCCCATACTTGGATATCTATCCTGGATTGGGGAAGATGGTTGCCTTTTTTGGTTGAGGGGGAGGATATGATTGGGAGATTTTGCGAGGAGAGACAAAATAAGGAAATAGGGATTTTTTCTTCTTCTTTGCTTCTTTTGGGAGAATCGAGTGCGTGTTGTAATGCTTATTTGCCTTTTTTCCTTTATCTTTTGCTTATAATAGACTTTTTTTTTTTTCTTACGTTTGGAGGATTTTGTTTGATGGCGCGATTCTGGAAATTTAGGCGGGAGGCCATGATTTTCGGACATTTTGCTTCTGCTTCTTTTTTTGAAAGAGGAAAAGACTTATGTTGTTGTTTAGATCTTGGGGTTGGTTGTAAGTCTTTGTGAGAGAGTGAAGTGGGGGATTCGAAGTTTCAGATGTAAGTCGTGTTGGTTATGAGATTTTGGTGCTTCGTTAATTGTTAATTTCAGACGGAGTACCGATTTGACAAAGCCCGTAAGAGTGAGAAATTGAGGCATGGATAGTCAATGTAGCGAATTATGAGATACTCAATTGCATGATAGTTATTAGAATGGCAAGCAATTGAGCGGTTTTTGAAAGTCTCGTTGCTGGTTGTTGAGCTGCTCTCAACGGCTACTTGTATTGAGGATACTGTACATTACTACGAAGATATAGTATGAAGTGCAACAGTCCCAGGACATCTTCAGACAAAAAATCTCTCTAACAACATGACTTCTCGCGGGAATATGGTCCTCGTCTGAGAAAATAACACTCATTTTTGGCTACCCAGCTCATCAATTTGAATGACTTTACCATGACGATAGCCCAGTTCGACCGGTCTGACATAAGCACCCGAAGCCCAGCATTCCGGCGAACCATCACGTGACTTTCTACTGCCAAAAAGCAAGCTTTGCTGCTTTCGGCATCGCACGACTGTTGAGCAAGTTTGAGAAGGTTTTTATTAAGCTGCGCGCGAGGTACGGGGCGGAAGTACCGGATACTCGGGGTACTTTTGAGTGACTTGCAGCGTTTTGATAGAACGACCGCAGTTGGAATGTATTGAGAAATGGACGTTTGTAATTTTAAGCCATTGAGGCGGAGAATGAGAAGTATCTCAGTATTTTCGGTATTTTTTTTTCATGTATAGGCCTCATTGATGAATTAATCCATACCACTGCCCTTCCCTTGCAGCTCGATATTTTTGGTATCCCGTCCTCCTGTTCTCCCTGCCCCCTGAATGTAGTCCTCCTTGGCCCAATAGCCAGACAACACCACAACGCCTGTCCGTGAAACCCACAGATGATTGGAAAGAAAATAAAAAACCATAGCCGCCATTGCAATGCTGATGTCGTGATCGTCGTATAGAAATTAAGAGCAAAAGCCATCGTACAGAGTCTTCATAATGCGATGTGATGTGATTTTTGACTTTGCACCCTTAATGGCTAGGGACACCGCAATAACGGCCGAGAAGGAGACTTCCAAGGAATGTGCCGCCCAGGACTGACATGAAGTAACCGACATTGAAGGTCATGACAGCCAACATGCTAAAATAAAAGTCAGTTTGAGTGTTATGTATATGAATGCCAAGAAAAAATCTCACAGTAGATATCCAATGCCGACAATAACTGTATCCAAAACCGCTCTGGGCGGATCAACGCTGAATCGCCAAGGAGTAACCGCATGGTGCTTCTTTTCCACTACCAGGACCTTCTCCTCGACGCCGTTTTCCGAGAGCATCATGGTCATCTGCTTCGCGTCTGGATCTCTTGACAGGCGCTCCGACATGGGCTCCTTGCCGTTGACGACGATGAAGCGGCGCTGGGCGTTTCGATCAGCCCAGACGCGCTCCTGGTGGTACTTGTAGGCCACAATCAGGCGGAGAATGACTGTGAGGGCGATGAGGAAGATGCAGGTTCCCGCGTAGGTGCCCTCGTTCTGGGGTGTCCAGGCGGTGGAGAAGAGGGCGGTTCGGATATCGGTTTGGAAGGTCATGGCCATGCCCATGCCCATGGAGGAGCTGCTGGAGTTGGAGCTGCTCGATGAGCCGTCCATGCCGCTCATGTCGTTCATCATTTTCTTGACTTTTTGTTTGTTGCTAAGAGAAAAAAAGCGTTGCTTCTTTTTGGAGGGAATGCGACCTTTCTAGAAGGAGGAGAAAGCGGGTGTAAAGCGAAAGAAAAAGAGGACAAAGTTCTTTCCAGGCAAACGTCTAGAAAACGGAAAAGCCCTTTTATTTGTGTACTCTGTACACGTGTTGTATGAACCAGCCGATTTGCTCAATGAGTGATCTTGTGAGACCTGTAGCTCCAAGAGAGTGTGACGGAATCTTTGGGATATCAACGAAAGCAAAAGCTGCCACTCCGCCTTTATGTATCGAAGAACGAGTGAACGCCCGCTAGCTGGAGTGGACAAATGACCCGCTTGTTGGTGCTTGTGCTAACGACTATTTAAAGCACGATTGTCTGAGAAAACCGGTGGAGAATGGAGATGGGGGGAAAGCCGAGGCCAAGACCAGGACAGCGGAAAATATATAGCTGTATGAACAGTACTTCCAAACGGCAGCTCAAGATACTTTGTATTATTTTTCGTCTTGGGTATTTGTAGATGAGTGAGAATTGATGTAAAAGAATGAGCTCTGTTCAAGTATTTATTCGTCAACTGCCCTATTGAGCATGTTTGATAATGACCCCAGTATTCCACTTTACCCAGTATTTGCTCTCGTGAAGGCAGACGTTCTCAATGGTTCGTTTCATGACTAAAAACTCGCTCAACCGACCCGATCGACCGGTAGCGGCTCTTGACCCTGCGCAACTCATGGTTTCCCGGGCGATTTTTCGCTCCTCTCACTTTGAATCGTTGCGCGCAAATGAACGACGCAAATCGAATTTTGGTAGAGCTACCACTATTTTGGCTGGGTGGGGATTTGTAGGGGGTCCAAGCTCTAGCTCAAGGTCGCTATTGAGGTAGCGGTACTTGCAGCTGAGGGGGAGGGACCTACAGTACTTGCGCTGGGGCTGTTTTCTGTTTTCGGAATACGCGTGTTGCTGCTGCACTATATGCGCTTGCTTGAGAGCCTTGACGATGAGGCTGGCTGATTTATCCTCAGCTCCTTGTATCAATACTTTACATGGCCCAATTGGTTACTAGCCTGGAATATGATGCCAAGCGCTGTATCGAGATCTGGCTCAGAGCAAAGCATAGATAGGCCATCGCAGCCTCAGCTGTCACGTCATCTTTTCCGTTGCCTTGATACCGCAACGGATACAGTGATGAGGCTCGTGCAACGGATACAGTGATGAGGCTCGTGCTAGTTGACACACGAAGCGTCATGATGAGGATAGGGCCAATCAGCGAGGTCCCGCCAAGTAGATCAAAGATTAATTCCCCTCTACTCGATGGATGCGCCCTGCTTGGTCGATTTCCCCGGAAGCCAACGGGCCCTATTGCCTCGTCTATGACGCCGTTTCTCACATTCATATCGGCCATGCTGCTCAGGGCACGGTATATACCCTCCTGGTAATGATGGAACTCTCTCTCGCGTTCAAACGAGGGAGGGAGCATTGATGAAAAGTGGCTATTGGAAGATGAGGTCATGTTTAATGCTTGCAGTGAGCCGATAAAAGTAGCGCTGTGTGGAACGGTAGGGGCTGCATTATCGGACAGAGTCTCATAATTCCTGCTTGGGCTGGATAACAATATAGATGGGTAACCCGATGCACGTGAGGAAACCAGAACATTTCAATTACCATAGGCTGATAAAGCTTCATCGATGATTCCCTTATCTTCTTTATTTGTGTCCTTCTCATCTCCCATTACTGTAGAGATCCGAAGCATTTCATCTTGTAACTCAGCAATTCCTCACAGCTGGAGTGCTCTGAAGCTTAACACCACGATGCTCTCGCTGCTGGGTAAAAGGCGAGCGACTCTAGCATCGTGGCCCAATATAGAGTTAATCCTTTCCGAGAGCCACATCGAGAAAAAGTTGACGAATAGACTCGGAGAAAAAATTGATTAGAATTTATATATATGTACGTAGGGCTGATCTAACTCCATAAATCTGAGGAAGATGAGAATTGCTGCCTAATTCAGCCCAGCATGCATGGCCCCATGAATGCAACTCTTGCTTGCAGCCTGGCGACAATCACGTGAGCCGGTGAACCTGGCGATTACATTGGAGCAATATCTATGGCCGTTGCTGTTACACTTGTAGTATGTGCCGCAGAGCCGCATGTTGACGGCTGTATTTCGTCCTTATCTCTCCAATCTTGGAGGATGCGGTTATCGGCAAGCAGTTGCCGCATGTGGATTTGTGCATCGGGTCAGGGCGTAGTGATGTAGCTCCCGATTTAGCGTCCTCGGTGTGCCAATTGTAGGTTGTGCTACACTTGATCTGGAGAAGGGTAATACACCGTCGAGAATCGCAACCCATCTAGCCATGGTTTTTGAAGCGAGTAAGCGTGACCCTCTGGTATCTCCGAACGGAGAATGAGTGTAATACGGTGCCACCCCACTGGGGAGTCTGCTCTATCACCCGCATCAATAGGACTCAAAAACAACTTGCGAGTCCCCGCTTAATATACTATCGAATACAAAGTATAAACAAACAATGTCAAGTGGCACGGCAGTTGCTTCCTCAACACTGGATCCGACCTCTGCTGGTGTGAAGCGAATGGCGGCGTGACGTGTGTTCAATCCTTCTGCAGGGCGAGACAGAGGCACGTGCAACCAATAAACCACCACTGACTACTAGTCAGACTTAAAATCTAGGACAAGACGCCAACGATTTGGGCTTCATTCCTCGATCATTGCTAAGCTACATGAGGGACTGCGCAATGCCAGCGCCTTATATAGACATTGTGGCGGCCCTGGGTGGCGTTGCGACTCACTTATTGTACCTGAATCGAGGAGAACATCATCGCCATGCTCTCCACTATCTTCTAGCCGCGACATCGTCTTTTCTAGCTGTATCCGTCTTTAACTGGTCGCCTATATTCACTAAAACGCCTGCCACAGACTGGCTCTCGGCCATCATTCTGTCCGCAAAAGTCCACGGATGCTTCTTTCTCGGCCTCTCCTCCAGCCTCGTCACATACCGGCTCTTCTTCCACCCACTCAACAAGTTCCCAGGCCCTATATTTGCTCGCATTTCAACAGGCTGGTTGATATGTCACTTCCGACATCTCAATGGATGGCAGCAAGTTGCTGCGCTCCACGATAAATACGGCCCATATGTACGGATTGGCCCCTCAGAGCTGTCGGTGCGCGATCCAAAAGCCGTCAATGCCTTTCACGGACTCAACTCAAAATGCAGAAAAGATCCTCACTACGATATGACGCTGCCCATGACATCGCTCCATATCTTTCGTGACAAGGCTCAGCATGACCGCCGCCGCCGGGTGTGGAGTCAAGCGTTTGGCGATCAGGCATTGAAAGGGTATGATCAACGGATGCAAAAGTATCGCGATATGCTGTTTGACAGGATTGCTGCCTCTGATGGCCAGCCGATGAACATGACCAAGTGGTTTCACTTTTACAGCTTTGATGTCATGGGCGATCTCGCTTTTAGCAAGCCGTTTGATATGCTCAAGACTTCTCATAACCATAGGGCCATCGAATTGCTGGAAGCTAGTTTTATGCCTCTTGGGCTCCATCTCCCAGTGTGGCTCCTAGTACTTGGAATGAGCATCCCCGCATTGTCGAAAGATTGGTTTGAGTTTGTCGACTTTTGCAGAGATAGATACCAATCTCGGATGAAGCACGAACCGGACGTTCCCGATATCATGTCCGCACTTCTGAAGCCACTGGAAGGAAGAGAGCCCACCACTGAAGAGGCAGATTTATTGACTGGAGACTCTCAGCTTGTAATCACTGCAGGGAGGTGAGATGACACGAATATGGCTGATTTCAACATCAGAATTTTACTGACAGAATGCTAGTCATACAACGGCTGCGAGCTTGACCTCCATCACCCGCCTGCTTGCAAAGCATCCACAGCATATCACAAAGCTACGGCAGGAGCTGGCACCATTTGTCCGCGACTCGCAGATTATAGCGACTCAAGATGAGATGGCGCGTCTCGAGCATTTAAATGCAGTGATAAATGAGTCGCTTCGGCTCTACCCCCCTGTGCCAACGACGTTATACCGCCAAACACCAAGTGAGGGCATCATGATTGATGACGTTTACATCCCGGGCAGCATGTCTGTTATAGCCCCACAGTATGCAATTGGCAGAAGTAAGTCTTATTTGGGAAGGAGAACATGTTTTGGAGCAACCTGGGATTGATGGCAGTTTGCTAATGACAAATGCTTGTTTGCAACAGATGAAGATGTATACGAAGATGCCAGCTCATTCATTCCCGAGCGCTGGTATCAATTCCCAGACATGATTAAAAACAAAGATGCGTTTGCTCCATTTTCAACTGGTACGTAATGCACTCACGACCAAAAATTGCCCTTTTCATCGCTAATCTGTTCCATCTGTCAGGCACTTATGGCTGCATAGCAAAGCGCATGGCTTTGATGGACATTCGCCAAGTGATTGCGAGGCTCGTTTGGACGTTTGACATTGACTTTGCCCCTGGAGAGGATGGCGCCACCTTTGAGAAGGGAGTCGACGCATTTATCATGACCTTTGGCGAAGTAAACATGACATTTAAGCGCAGAGAAGCGTGACAAATTAAGTTTTTGCATAATGACGAAATTGATGTTATTTTTAGGCGATTGATGGGCGCCGTTTATAGAAGGATCTTTTGTAGTCGAGGATAATAGCTCACTCGGACGTTTTAACTTATCTACTTATCATGAACTTTGGGCATACCTCACTAGCTTAGAGTATGCTCTGCAGAAACTTCCACTACTATGAAATATCCCACATCTCGTATATCACAATCTAGATTAGCAAGAGATATAGACCATGGTCTGTTAGTTGTGTTTCATACCTATATTCTATTCGTATAAATAGTTTGGCCGAAATAATAAATTTATGAAGTGTATCACCCACCGGAGTGCTGAGCAAGAAATACCTGCATCAACGATAAGGGACAAGGGCCTGACGTAGTATCGCTCTTCGAAAAGTGATAGCCACTTCCGGTATACTTGACTTTTTTGAACTTGCCCTCGCTTAACAAATGAAATGGAGCTGGCTATCTAACGTTAGATATCCACGCCCTTGGCCTCGAGCAATACTTGATCTCTAGTAAGGATACACCAGGCAAGTCAAAACAATCCTTTGCTTTTAATAATGCCCCATAAACTTTTGGAAATACGGACCTAGCTCGGTTTTGAATATTTTGAATTGTCGGTATTGTTTCGGTGAGAGCAAAACGCATATCCACACTCGCTGCACATGCGCATATACTTGGCAGATGCTATAAATCCTATATTGTACAAAATCCCTGCTCAGAAATACCTAATGCAACGGAAATGCTTGAAAAATAGCATCCTCATCTAAACATCTACATGTAAGCATCCCAAACGGGTCAATATCTGTGCCACGCCTTGCTGTAAGGATGGCTTTGCCATCCATACGCAAACGCCCATCGAAGAGAGAAAACAAAGGCCACCATTGTCAATCCTACTACATGTATCTTTGAACGAGGCATGAACTTCTCGTCTCGTCTGAATCAGGCAAAGCTGTACAACATCACCAGCTACGCTTTGACCAAAAAAAAAAAAGCCCTCAAGTTAGTAGGTTACACACGTCTATAGCCACAGTCGCCACCAAAATATGCAGCCATTTATGCAGCCATCCGCGGCGCGCGTATCGACCCGAACCTTGAACTTTCCCGCTTTTGATTCTGTTGTACTTGAGTCGATGTTTGCCGATTTGCGAGATGCCTTGATTCTTTTTACTTCTCTTTAGACATGAAAGATACATTACTTGAACAATTTTCTGATTGCTTTAAAGATGCGCTTGTTATTTCTATTTTTAAAAATCCATCTTTTCTTGAACCTTGTAGAGAGGGGCTGATAGATCCCAGCCGCAAAGGAGGTGGCGGCGTCAAGGCAACACGAAAAAAAGGGGGGGAGACAAGAAGGTGATTTTAGCGAAGCGGCTGTGCTCATTTCACTGTCTACTAGTGTAGGCAATAGTATAGTCGAAGTACTTGTTCTTCTGTAGAAGCTGGGAATAGGGGCGTGTGCATCTGTATCTCATGTGGTGTCACGTATTTGCACAAAGTGTCTACGTGCGTGCGCCTAGGACTTATAGTATGAGAGGCTTGGCTTGTTTTTTTTTTTTCTCCCTTTGGGAGAAGCATATGCGAGGAGTAGGCGATTAAGAAAACATGTTGTCATTAATGAGGCGTTTTGGTCCTTGCAGAAAAGAATATCCCGGTAGAAGGCTTGATTTGACCGGCACATGGCTTTGTTGCGGCATAAGTGGTGGATGTGTCTTAGGC
The DNA here is from genome assembly GCA_026401215.1 of Trichoderma erinaceum. Lineage (NCBI taxonomy): Eukaryota > Fungi > Ascomycota > Sordariomycetes > Hypocreales > Hypocreaceae > Trichoderma > Trichoderma erinaceum. The sequence goes on from JALIRY010000061.1 coordinate 110,594, forward strand.
AAAGCCTGTTTTTGCGCCGCCTTCTATAGAAGCAGAATCGTAAATGGCACGTGTAAAACAACGCGTGTACATGGATTTATATACATATGCGCTCTTATTTGTCTGTATTCTTTTTCCTTTACTCATGAATCTGAGAAACACAGCAAGCCAATATCCAAGCTGGCACACCCGCACAAGACGCACTCCTCGACTAATCTGGGCTCTCACAACGTCCGGCATGGGGTAGCACAACTCGGAGCCAAGTAGGTAAATGTAAAATCTCAGCTATCTTCTCTTCTTTGATCCTATACCCTGTTGAGATTCAAGGTCATAAGCCAAGGCTTCACCTTGTAAGTGGTCTGTACTTTCACTTATGCTTAATACGGAAGTTGTATGGAGGCTTGACCGAGTCAAGAACCAGGTAGAGTAAAGGAGGGAAACCAAAATATTACCTACCTATACGTAAATAGGTACATGTAAATAGTCACTATCGTGAGGCTGATTGAGACTCGCTAGTGACCTTACCATGTGCCTTGCCCTGGTTTGGATCCAGCCACCGTACACTACATCTGCTACTGCTACTGCTTCTACTAACCCAATAGACAATATCCTATGAATAATGATTGGATGGATGACAGATTACTTGTACGTATTTCGCATTATCAGCGCACACGGGATCGCCAAAACTAGCACCAAGTAGGTCCATGCAGCCCCCGTAATCTTTGACATCTTCACTAGGATCCATTCAAGGGTACCTGTATATCCCGCTCTCAGCCGCAGCAGACTATATCGCAAAGAGCAAGGAACGTATGCACTCATGACACATCCAATGTAATCAAACCTGAGCTTACTCTTTGTCTCTCATACGAGTAGCTCTAAATCAAAATCAGTAGCTACATTCTGATTTCTCTCCCCCACAGGTTCGAAACCAAACAGCCCAGTAAATCAACCCTAAGCATCTCTCTCCTAGATACATATAAGTAACACGAGCATAGAGCACGTTTTTTTCCTATTCACCTTCTACTCTATCGAGTGCTTTCATGGGTAGCACTACTTACCGCTTACTTACCGTACCTGTGCAATGCAATGCATGTCTCAAGTCTCCTCTTTGTCGTGCTTGCAAGGAATGTCGTAACGTGTACTTCATAAATAAGTACGAAATACTTACCATAGGATGAACATGTCCGTACCTTTTACACAAATGTAATAGCTACTAAACCCTCATCTTCTAACCAACCATTTCACTTTATGTATAGTCTCTTCGATATCTCCTCTTCTTCCAGTAGACAATTCATCATGCAGAGTATCTAGTACAAAACACCACTTGATAATCCCTTAGTTCCCAAACCCAACTTCCAACCGGAAAAGTCACACCCACCCTCCTCACATCCTCCAAGATACACATCCCAGAAAACACACAAAGGACACTCCATCCCCATCCCTGTCTCGTGTCACCCACCTCACACACCCCCAAAATGCGAAAAGAAAAACACTTCCCACCCCCTATTCTTTCCAAAAACCTCAATCCCACTATACCAGCTTTCTAACTACCAGAAGCTGAACGCCCAAAAAAAAAACAGACAAAAAAAAAGAGGCAAAAAGTTTCGGGGGCGCCACTCACTCCCCCTCCCCCCCTGCTTGCGCCTCCCTCCCTTTCCCTCTTTCGCTCAGCCAAAATTTTTTTCAGCCCCCTCTCCTTCTTTTCAGCCGCGTTACCGCCTCTGCCGTGGGCTTGCTTTAGTGTGGGCGCCCGGTGAGAGTAAAAAAGGAAGTTAATTGATCTTATTCCAAGCTTACGGTTTCTTACCTTCCGTATAAAAGAAGAGAAGTGTTGCTTTGATCGCGAGAATAGCTTCATATTGGTCAGAAAGCTAAAATTCAAAGACGAGACCAAAGAATCATCATCAGACAAAACACTAGGAAACTTTCTCTTGTGATATTATTGATTCATTTCGCTTCCGAAGCGCCGGTCTTCGTTCTCAGCTCAGCCCTGCCGCTCTACTGTGCCTTTCCCTGCTCTTTGCCTGGGAACATCAAACGTTTCTGCTTTACAGAGCACATGTGCCGAGATCCTTGTTGTCTTCTACGTTTTTTGTTGAAGAATAAAGATTTTTGCTGCCACTATGTACTATTACACACTTCAGCATCTCTGCAACGCAACCCCCTATTACATAAATATGCAAAACAGCATTAAAGCCAAAAAACAGTTACTTATCAATAGCTCTGTAAGAGTAGCCTCCTTTTTGCCCGTAGGCTGTGATCCAATCCTTCCCATACCATACCGTCCTGCCTTCTAACGGCAGAGAAAAGAAAGAAAGAGAAAAAAAAAACCAAAAACACCAAAAAGTCCCGTAAACCATATAACCCGTATCCTATGCCCCATAAACCGTGATTTCCAGTATGACAAGAAGTAGTAGAGCCCAGACCCAATTCCAGTTCCAATCCCAAGCCCAAATACCAATTCCAGTCCTTGTCTTAACACCAATAACGATTCGTATCCTGTATGCGGCGACTACCTAGTTTCTCCTGGCGTCGTCATCAATCTCCCCGCCACGACTACCTCCATTCTCAGCCGCTACCTGATTCTCGTGGCTCTTATTCTCGCAGCCTTTGACTAATCTGTGACGCTATCATGCATGTTAGTAACGTTTTCAATAGCAGTGAACATAGTGGACACATGTGCATACCTTGAGAGCATCCTTCCGTGAAAAGCTCTTACTGCAAAACGTGCATGGGAATGGCTTGACGGCAAGATGGATCCTCTTATGCCGCTTCAAATCGTGATTTCGACTGAAAGATTGCACACACTGGTCGCACTTAAATGGGCGCTCTGACTGTGGCTGCGGCGCCGGATGCTGATACATCATAGCAGAAGCCCCGTATCCCGCGGGGACCATGCTGCCGGGAATCATCGAGAGCTGGCTACCAGGCTGGTGGATGTTGGACATGACAGGCCCACCCATTGACAGCGGTGGATACGTTTGATAGGACCTGTAGGAGCCGGGATGTGCCATGGACGGGAGAGGCTGCTGATTTGAGAGGGATCCCAAGCCTCTGGGAAGCGATGCTGCCCCGGTGGGTGAATGGCTCGCTGGCGCGGGTTGGGTCGCGTAGGGGAAGCTCGACTGATGCTGGGGGGCCGATGAGGAGGAGTAGCTCGGTCCGCTAATGGAAGGTCTGCTGTGCGTATAAGAGTCAACGTGAGCGGAAGAGTTGGAGGTCCCCGGCGCTTGTGTGACGTGGGGAGCCATCAAGTTCCCAGAGTGGCCGTCCTGGCCTGTAGAGGACTGGAACGAGTGGTGGTCGTATGGTTGAGCCGACAGTCCATCTCCCCCCGTGGCCGGAGACTGCGAACTTCGCTGGTTGCCATATGGCAACCCGGTCTGGCTATACATCGATGATGACCGCCCGCCATAGGGAGCTGTTCCCAGAGGGGGCTGAGTGCCATTGGCGGGATTGACGGGATATGATGATCCACCGGAAGCCTGCATGGGAGCAGGTTGCTGTCCCGAGCCTGAGCTCACACTATACGCAGAGTTGCTTGGAGTTGGCCAGCTTCCGTGGACGTGGCCGCTGTATGTATACTGCTGCATGCTGGCGGGGGCCTGTGAACTTTGCGAACTGCTCGTGTGCACACTCGACAGGCTGGGGCTCAGCCCATCACTTGTTGCCGCCGCAGGAGGATTCAAATCGAGACTCTTGCCAAGGTTGTAAAAGGTGCGAGGCCGAGAGGATGGATCGTCAATGCTGGAAACTTCTGGCTGCGGTGGAGGAAGAGAGAAGGTCGGCAGAGCGCCAGCTGCAGGTCGTCGTGAAGAAAAGCTTGGTGGCGGGTTGTTGTCATGAGACGTATCGTCCATGGCGGCGGCCTATCCGAACTTAGCTTTGTCGAGTCGATTTTGCCCAGATTTACACGATTTCTCGATGTTTTCGCACTTGACGTCCTGGCAACGACGCAACAAGTACGACGGCGTATCTCTGGAATATGCGGAAGGCGCAAAGGGATGGGGGTATCGGCCGGACTTTATTCACTTGTCTTTGCAAAGTTTCCCTTGGCCTCTCAGCGATACAGCTGCGAACGGAAGGTTGAGCAGATAGCGCAGTTGGATAAGAGCGGTTAACAATACAGCAAGAGTCAATAAGGTTTGCCTGTGGCTCCGGACGGCGTCGTTTTTGGCGTTCTTCTGGGGCGAATATGTATGGCGCAGGTTGCCCACAAGTATATGGGATCGAAGCAGCCAGACCAGACAGTATACGCGCTACAGAGACGACGGCTGAGAAGCTTAGCAGTTTTTTTCCATCTGCCTCTTTTTTAGCGTCCCAAGGCTGGATTTTTAGATGGCCACCCCCAGCTGGCTGTTGGGTCCCAAGACTGGATCTCTCTCTCTCGCTGAGCCACGCGCTGTTTCTCCTTCGCCTTTTGCTGGACGGGACCTGAAAAGACAGACCCCCCCAGTCATGTCCCGATCCTGGTCGTGGGCCCGCCGGGGCATGTGGGAGTGCGAGGTAGCACTACCGTCACTCGGGTTCGAGAGCTGTATGGCTAGCGCTTTCAGGACGCAACGCGAGTCGCTGCTAGATTGGAGGGCTGAAGCGGAGCCTTGGACGCTCTCGCCAATAGCCTGGCCGGCTGCCCCAGACCCAGAAGCCTAGGAGACCCAGAGCAGGAGAAAAGAGGAGAGGTGGTGGAGCACGCAACAGGCCAGGGATCCGGAAGCCCAGCGCTGAGCCGATAGCCATCCTGTCTAGCAGCTAGCTGGATCATCTCTCGTCTGCTCTGATCTTCAGCGCTCTCCTGGCCCTTCCAGATGCTGGCTGGCACAGCTGCCGTCGGGGGAGTGCCGCCAGCGCCAGATGGGATGCAGGGGCGTGCCATGGCCAGAGGGTCAGATCATGGACTGAGCGAGAAGCCCTTCCCGGCCTGCTCCGTCGTTGCAGTCGGCACAGGGCCGCAGCTTGGCTTGACCACAGGGCTGGCACGCAGCTGTCCCGTTACCGTCCCTGCAAAGCCACCCGCTGCTCGTAAATGCATGCTTGGAGCGCTCCTTGACGATGCCAGCATATGTGCGGCCAGCAGCTGCGGGCAGGTACTCGCCAGATACTTGGTACATGTACATGAACTTGCTGCCCACGGGGGGTGGGAGAGACAAAAACGGCGTCGAGCTCGGATCCCTGGAGCGTGATGGGGGTGCTTGGAATGTTTCGGGCGGGCGCTGCCTCTTCGCACTGAGCACGATACTTTGCTCCGTCGTGGCCGCAACGCAGCTTTTGCATGCCCCCAGTTGAGACGCTGCAAGTACTCCGTATTAACATCGACGTTCTCAGCACGTTGCGTCCTGCCCATCCGGATGCTGCTTCGTCCTCGTACTCTGCGCTACCGTCGTCTTCTCAGCCGCAAGCGCTCGCTTTCTGCCTTAGTCAGTGCCTTAGTGCTCGTTGTCATCCCGTATTCCATACTTTGCTCAGTCGGCGCGACTCAGCATCCGGCCAGCGATTACAGCTTGTAGGCTGTACTTGCGGTCGATTAGACCTTTGCATCTCCAAGACGTGCCGGTGGAGCCCGCTCTGGGAAATTCCCACTCTGACACGCATACATACTTTAGTCGGTTCGCATTGCGAGCCTTCCGAGAAATGCACCCCAGTGTCATGGCCATGTCCTCCGGCTGTGCTAATCAAATCTTAGACATGCCGCGAGCGTCTTCACCTCGTCGGATACGCCCACAAATGCCCTTGAAACAGAAGACATGTCTCCAGCGGCCGCGGCCCAAGAACGCAATCACAGCAATCCCAGCAATCCAATCTAGGAATCCCTCACGCAACCAGGCATGCACGTCGACTCGACTGCTCCATGCACCGCAACGGAGAACCCAGCACTTACATGCGCGGTACTTGGCCGGTATATCCACACGCCTCTGCTTCCAGCAACCGCAGGTCCTGTACAGCACTCCTCCTCTTTTCCACTAACACTACCACCACCACCATCACAGCCATCTCCCACTAGGACCAAGTAGCTCACTCTGCTATCCCCCCTCCACCCCGTTCATCCTCCCAGCGCCAAGGGGAAGTTTCTCCAGCCTGCATACATGCTACCCAGTATGCATGATGCGCCTCCGTGCCTGCAAGCCTGGTGAGCATGCATCCAGAGCAGCCGTCCCGACGCCCCCTTGATGCTTACCTGGTCGATCGTGATTTATTGCAAGAGCCGACATGGCTACTCTGAAATTCCCAGTACACAGGAGATACACGTATGTGAGAGACAATGACGAATCCATCAAGTTTGCTTCGGCTAGCACCTCTTTCATTCGGCCAAAAAGGCCAAGGTGCTCCATACCTACCTTGGGCGGGCCTCTGGCTCGGTAACAGAAGATGCAATCTTTTCTTACCTTGGTCGTTGAGGCACGCAAATTCAAGTCTTTGCAGGTTAGTCTCTGCGGTAGGTATCGAAGTAGTATTAGTACCTGTTCATAGTATCTGTTCAATAGGCACCCTGAGCGGCCTAATGCTACAGTAGTACCTTACTCGAGACCACTCCGATTATTGGGGTACTAGAGCATCTGCGCTTTCGTTTTCCCCGGTTCGGAGCATGGAGAACAGGGTCCCCTGATCCTGGCCTTTCGCCCATGGCAATTAACTTGGCATCTGCTACCACAGTATTGTCTTCCTCCATTCGTTAGGTACTGCCACATGCGTCTGCATGCCGCGTTGCCAAGTTACATTGCGTTTTACATCATGTGTCAGAGACGGGTGACCTTTGCCCATACACATCCGATACACTCATATCCTTTGCTCTTCTATCGCTGCTGTTCTCTCTCGCTGATGGAAGCGAGTGTCATTATTGCTCGATCGAAGCAAGACAGTGTTAAACCGATGACGGTCTGGAGAACTTTAAACACCATTAGTAAGAGGTCTAGACCTTGGGAGCCCACAATTGAAACTTGAAAATTGAACGAGTGGTAATATAGCAGCATAAAACTTGCGGTGCTCGTACCTTACTCATCGCACTCCGTATTAAACTCGTTATAAGTAGGTAGCGTATGAAAACAGTGTGGGTGTATCTCAACGATGCCCTCTGAGGGCCAGGCATAGCAATTCACCAAAATGTCAGTCTGGCGCTAGTGGTCTGTTGCTGAGATTGTCCATATTGCATGCTGAATACATGATAATCCCACTTTATTGGTCAGAAGCTAGATTCAGTCCCCTATATTCGGCTTGCCCGCTCGAAGAAGAGTGCGTTCGACTATGTATAGAGTACTTGGTTGAGTGCTGAAAAGTCAAAAACCCTCCCAAAACCCAATTTTATCTGTTAGATATGCTCTTTGAGTTTCTAGCAGCTTTGAATATCTCAGGTTGATACTAATCACAAGAAGCCACAGCTTGTCTTCTTCAGGTCATAAGAAGATGGAGTAGCTTGAGCTGAATGGCGGCAAAGCGTGCTCTGTATGACAAACGCCGGATACCTGCAGGAGTAGAACTACTTCTACTAAAAAGGGTCAGCTAATCGCACAGAAACGGGGGTACGAGTGCCTCCTGCATTAACTCTTACAAAACGGAGTAGTAGTCAGCTCGTTCGTTCACATCCTAGCACCCCAATCGACCGAGGCCCCTGCTGTACGACGCTTTTTGAATGACAGCTCTCCATAACTTCTGCAGGCTGCCACTCCCGTCACATGGCTGCGCATTATGCCGTCCCTTCATCGCCCCCCTCCGCTCCGATTCTCTCGAGATCTAGAGCGCCGCATTGGCTGGCTGTCAATGCGACACTGGATCACTTCCTAGATTAACAGGCAGAGGCAATAATGTTCCAGTTTCAAGCAGTAGTATCCATCTGCTAGCTGCCTACTGCTCATAGCCGCAGTAATAGGTAAGGAATGTATCTATTGGTAAATTGTACGAGTTGCGAAGCCAGACGCCGCCATGTCCCCACAGTCCAAGCTAGGATCTAGAAAAAATACCGCCAATGTGGTCTTGCTCTGCATCAGTTGCTTTAGCGGCCTCCGTTACTTTCGAGCCATACCGTTCGCTCGTGATTGAATGTGCTCCCTCTCTCTCTCTCCCTCTCTTGTGTATAGGCATGACCGGCGCGTTCGATATTGACAAGGCGCATCCGTTCCGATAATGTACGTTAAACTGGTAAAATGTGTCTGATAGGAGGGATGCGAGCTGGGTCGTGGAGCTGAGCTGTCTCTGCCTCTCCTCCCCCACTCTATTCCAGTGCTATACCGTCGATTCAGCTAACATAAATGCAACGGCTAGCAAACTGAAGTGACAGAACGGTAAATTCACAGAGCCTCACGAGCGAGAGCCCCCACCACCACCACTTCCGACGGCCAAGATGCTTGAAAAGACACTTGCTATTTGTACATGCAAGAAATACCTAGTACGTACTGTAGCTAGGACAAACTTGAAGAGCATGCCTTCCTTCCCGAGAGATCCTGGGCACTGCGAGCATCACGTCATGTGTTGATTGTACAAGTATGCAAACATCTGTTGCTTGTCGAGTTGCCTTCTTCATTGCCGGGTCTACCGGAATCTTCCTCCTATACCAGAGTCCAGCAGTAACGGCATTCTGTACTTCGCGGTCTGCGCAGAGCATGATTCAAAGCTTAGCTTGGCTATGCTTACGTCCTCTTCGTACGACGTATCAAAATACGTCGAGGGATAAGCGAAGGGTAAGATCTTGACAGATGATTCTGGTGCCCGCGCCGAGTCTGTAACGCTGGCGAGAGCGCGCGCGCACGGGCTGACAATCCATCCACCCCTCCCAAAGCTCCACTCCCCCGGCCTGTGGACCCGTGGCAACCCGGGCTTGCTTCCCAGCGCCAGCCGCAGCCATCGCCGGATAAGCTCAGCCATGCCGACCCAGCGTTTGGGGGCCCGAGGACGCAGCGCGCCCTAGGCGCGGTGAGCAGGGAGTCGTTCGGATGTCGCTATGGTCGTGGCTTTACCGGCTATGATTTCGATCATCGGCTTCGATTCTCTGAGCGCGGCGGCATGACTGCTTCTTTAGAAACTCAGTTTTGATATTCAGTTCCCCCACTTTTGGTTGCTCTCCTTCTGAGTTTCAAGTTCGTGTATTCTTCAAACCTTTTTCTTTGCTTTGCTCCAGAGACTTGACATCCCTGCCAGGCATCCGAATTAGCGGGTTCAGCTATTGAGACCATGCGCCCAATTAGCATGGGCCGGAATGATCTGCTCCATGGACAGCCCCAGTATGAATATGACAACCGTCTCCACGCACCCGCACTTGCGACTAGGCAGAGACAGTAGTTCAAGTACTGTAGCAAATCGATGCACTCCACGCTCCGCATAGAGTAATCTTCGGTAGTGCTTAATACCGTAACATAACGGTAGTTCAAAACTCATGATCTCTGTTGCTGCCACCTCGGCAGGACTATTTCTTATAATGGAAATATACTTCAGGACATTTGAAAGGCTAGAAGCAGACTTTTTAGCTGGCCGGTCCTCAAAGCCGAGATTCCACTTAGCTGAAAGGCTTGTGGATTCCTATTAGTAGGTGGTTTAGACCATATTCCATGAATCACTAACACTTACAAGCTGCATCTCCACCTCCGCGTATGTTCGCCGGCAGTGGACACCTCCAAATTAGTGCCTGCTGTAGGGAACTGCTATGCACCATAATGCCTCATCGAAAATTGACGGGTAGATTAGTGCGCTGTACCTCTGATCTTCACGCGTTTTGTCTTGATGAAGGCCCGCCACAACGTCCTTGCGCGGTTGAACGAGATAGATGGCGCTAAGGAGACTCATGAGCTTCTGGCATATCAAATTAGTAAATGACTCGAGATGTATGGGACGTTATTCAGTCGCACGCCTCCATCTAAGCGGAGATGAGAAATTTCTCGTCGGTTAGATAAAACGGAATCATTCATTTAAAAGGAAGCTAGATCTTCTGAAGTAGCCATGAACTTGAAGTAGTGAGGCTGGGGTTGCTCTTACCAGCTGGAGAAACCGTATGAGTCCTTGAAATATCTCGAGGTCCTAGAGGCCCTTGACAAGCAATATGCGGAAATTGCCATATATAAGCTGGCATTAGCGGCTTGATAGATGAATGGCTATCCTGCTAGCAAGCAGCCAACCTATTGCCAATCTCCCTTAAACCGTGGTCAACTTTTCTCCTTCTCCGCTAGGAATTAGTATTTTGAAGTAGTATAATCTTGTAAGGCCGCGCATACGAGGACATAGGCCTGTTATTCCGAAGCTTGTATCAGTGCGTCTGCATAGGCAGCCCATATAAACAGCAAACAAAAGCCAAGGCAAGTCCTCAAATCAAGATCTTGGGTATAGAATTAGACTGCAAAACAAGGCGATTAACCACACATGGACGACGATACTTGGGCTGCATTCTCTGTCCTTACAGCACGGTACATCCCGACTGGAATTGGCCATCCAAGCGGCAAAAGTAGGTGTGTGTCTAGGCTCAAATGAGGTTTAACGCCAACATAGTAGTATGAAGGAACATCACTAGCTGCAGGCGAGCCCACAGTAGCGCCAAGGAGCTGAAAGAATCCCTCCCAACCGCTAATAATAAGCCGCGCGAAAACGGATGACCTTTAGGGGCTTTGCCGCGTGATGGCCTGGGGATTCCTCTCGGAGTTCGGCTCAGTCGGAACTTGACATACCACGCATCCCGATGATGATGGCGTATCCCTTGTGTGTAGTGAACGATTTGTCATTGGAGGACGTTGCAGAAGGGGGGCAGAGATTCGAACTAGTGGCTAAGTAACTTATGTCTGGCCGCTCAGCAGTCTAGCGGGAGAGACACAGCTAATATCGTGCAGATAGAGAGAGCTACTCAGCGGGAGTTTTTGATCCTTCCAGCCGCCACCGTCTGCAATGGAGATTCGGATGTCGACGGGGACCTAATCGTGGCGCAAATCAAAGCCATGCTGCGTGGCGTCAAACAAGGTTGTTGCGGTTGCAAGGGAGAATGCAGGGGTCGATACGACTAGCTCCTGATTTCCTTGTCAGCAGTCAAGTTTAGCTAACCGGGGGCGGCACCTGATGAAGTGATGGCCCTTTACGGGTTATAGAATGGCTGTTGTGATGCCAAGACGCAGCACCAGCTCGGTATGTTGATGCAAGTTGATTGGGCTAAACCAGGGACAGTAAACGCGCGTGCATTGCAGAAGGATTCCTCTCCCCGTCTGTCACGGGCTATTGCTGCGCGGAGGCGTCTGCATCCTGGACCCTGGGCACCTGTACCCCTCGTTAGTGTTGGGAGGCTTCGGAAGCCAGCGCCACTGTCAGAAGCCAAAGCGCAAGGTGGAATGGCGTTTCTAGTATATCTGGGGTTGGAAAGACGCCACGACGACGATCCACCAGATATCGAAATACCCATGGCGTTTTCTTTTATCTGAAACCGCTGCAACTTCTAGCATGATTTACGTTGGCAGATTGAAGGAAAGACGAGTGAATATGTCATCGCTCAGTGATATCGGTAACATAGGCATGGCTGGCCAGGTCTGTGATAAGAATATGAGAATTTTTAGCGATGGAAGAAAAGGGAGAGGCTTTGATGAATTTTTGGTGCGCAGAGAGATAAGATACCAACTGACTGGTGATTAAATGGGAAGGTACGGGATAACTCTATTTTATAATCTCCTGTGACGTAGACGCCGGTTAGATCAGCGAAAAAGAGGGAAGCCGCAGCCAGCCTTATCCCAGCCTTATCTCACCTAATCTACTGGAGCACTTGGCATTTCTACATGAAATCATTCACCAGCCAGGCACAATCAAATCCACGCGATAGTGGGTTGAACAGTGACCTAAATCACAGAAGATTCATGGTATGCCATGCTCCCATTTGGCGTAGGAATGATTCCTCGTATGCCTTTAATGATTATGTCCTTCTTGAAGCTGACGTTAATCTACTTGGGGCTCCTTGTGGAAATCTACGACAAGATTGGCGCCGTCACGAAATCGTCTTCATTGGTCCCCATGCAAGGCGTGCCTCATCAATATCTACCCTCATTAAGTAAGGTGGTAAAACCAGATCCAGCCATTGTCTACAGCTCCCGTCTTTTGCTGAGCTTGGTTTGATGTTATTATACTATCGACTAAGATGTGAATACGTCATTACGACAACGAGCCAGAATATCCCCCAAGCGCCTCCTTACGTGTGGAACAAAGTTCAGAAAAAGTATGCTGGGTGCCAAAGTAAGCTACTCGACACTACTGCATCGTAACAAATATAGTCTTTGCAGTTAACGCAGATAGACTTCCAGCTGGTACCGGTAAGGCTGACCACGAACTCTCACCAACTGCGCCCTAAGAAACGAATATACATCCCTACTAAAGTGGCCTTTCCCAAGATCCTATATGCAAGCTAGCTAATTGGTTGAATACGAATAGATAGCAGCATTGAGATCTAACCCAGCACTCGGATTCAAGGCTTCGGTCAAGGTCCAATCTTGAATATTAATATACCAGATACGTTTTAGAGAGATCTGAGCCTAAATCAAGTTGTCTGGATAGTAACAGGAGCCGCATTGTTGGAGCGCATACGAAAATATCTACTATATTATATGATACTATTCCGAAGCTCTCCGGCAGACATCGAGCCACCAATGATGCCTCTTGTTCTCATTATGGCAGGGCAATAGAATTTGCACCGAAGCTAAGAACACGAAGTCTTGACGCCCCTATACGAGAATTTTGTTGGTGGGCTTGCTAGAACCCCGTGGATACCAAAGCCTCATGACAGGGGTGTGTGCCATGCCACGCGAAGATCTGAAGCTACCAACGCCACGATTTGCTCCATCTGTCACAGAGCCATGTCAGCGATTCAGTTTTTAGAATGTCTATGCCAATTGAAGTGAGAGAGAGAGGACGATAGCAGGACTCACTTCCCACGTTGTCGTATACAAGCTTTCTTACGTCAAGCACATGGAATGCCAAATCAATACGGGACACGCAGTGCCACACATATAAAACTTCGGAGCACGTTACCTACTGCTACTACCATTATTAGTATGTAGTGCGAGTATGCACCCCTTTCTCCCCTTGTCTTCTCGTTCTTCATGACTAGCCACCCCGCTAAAGCATGAAAATGACTGGGGTGCTTGCGGTAGCAACGTAGAAAGTACAAGCTCAAACTCTGGGCTCGTTGTTTGAGAAAGCTCATCAAAGATGCTCTCTGTTACTCGACCTCTCTCCTTTTTAGGGACGACATTAGTGCGAACGACCTGCAGTAGTCGCATTTCCATCAAAGAGAGTGATCACGAAGCAATGTTGCCGAACAAAGGGACAAATTATGCTAGTGATGATTAGGGCTACAACAGTGAGAGAGAGACTGGCTAGAGTGAAGACCAGATCCCGAACAGTCGAGCGGTTACCACAAGTGAAAAGCCTTTGCTTCGGAGCACTGAAGCCTCTTGTCCCACGCCAAGCGCGACAAAGCGATGCGCCTACCAAGTACAAGTACTATATTATATCTCCATTATTACAGGTGAAACTACTGCGACTCACACCACTCTTAGTGGATATTGCTCCGTGATGGTACGGTTCCACCTACCGTAGCGCAACAGCGTCACCAGCACTAGCATAAGCTGCACGCGCGCCGACACCCGGGAGCCGGGGAATGAGCGGGATGGCGTACAAGCATCCTCCACCGGAAACAAGCCGCCGTGGGTGGGAAGCCTTCCATGGTATGGTCTTCGTGTGTTGGTGTTGGCTTGACACATCCGACTCTCGGCTCAGAACAGCCAAACTCGCGCTGTGCATGTCATGTCGTTTCATGGAACTCATCCGCTGAGCTACTAATCATCTAAGGGGCGGGAGGGCAGACGAACAGCCAAGAATCTCCAGCGCTATTGAATCCTCGTGGATCCTCTCGGCTGGGTGAAGGCTCTGCATCTAGTTAGCCCCTCACAGGCTGGGTGCTGCTTACCCAAACAAGACAAGAAATGAATCATCCAGCGCGTGGTCAAGAGACAGAATCTGCAGTCGGTACAATTTGGTGCCGCCTGATGGACTCGGAAACGGGAAATGGAGAGCTCAGCCGTCTGGTCGACCAGTGGTGCAGAGCTGGCCAGTCAATACGATGGAGTAGCTCAAGGTCCGCCTGAGCTGAGCTGAGCTGAGCTTCAGCCGATACGAACAAACGCTCGTTTTTTTACTTCACCTGATTCTAGAACAGAACCACAAAATACGGGATAGCCACTAACGCGGTGCGAAATATGCTAGCCGAGGCTTGTATATAGGCCAAACGATAGCTGTGGCGCGGCGGCTTTTCCGCTTTCTTAATTAAACGAGACGGTATTTTGTCTCAGCTCGGACGACGCGGGAGAAGAAGAAGAAGAAAAAGATGCCTTGGCCGAACGGATGTTGCTAGTATTCGGGGAACTCCTCGTGCTGGTAATTGCTCTAAGCAAACCATCCAGATTTCTCATTGACAAACTCCTAGCTTCATATAGGATGGCTTGGACAATGCACGTATCTTGTTTGGACCCTTTTTCCAAGGCCCATCAAGTATCTCGATGTGCCGGACCGGTGGTCGCCCGAATACCTACGGGCATCCGACATCGGGTTCGGGACCGTCGGTATGGGGGATCGGGCACACGGGCTGCAGGTCTCTATTTCACTGTCTCCGGAGCACTTGGACTAGCTTTTTCCTATTTCTTTTGGTAAATGAGACAAATTATCTGCTCTTATAATGTATGAGATCCAATTAGGTTTATGATACTCGTCATAAGTCGGGCAATTGTCTTTTTGAGAACAACTTACGTTCCATAGGAAAATTTTTGCTCATGCATTTTGCCTCGATATTGTTGACATAGGGCTCACAGACTGCAAATTCAATTCTCTTTTTGTGGAAGAAAAATATAAGGTTATCAATGCTTAGAAAAGCATCATTAATGATCCGGTTGCTGCTATACTACTTTCCAACAAAACTCCATGTTATACAGAGAAACAATAAGTACCATGAATAGGTAACCTCATCCAATTTCGCCAATGATATCGATATAAGACAGTCTTTTCTTCCCCTTCATCTCATCATTTAGTTTTACACCCAAACTTTTTTTACTATTCGCCTCGACATTTACAGCTTTGAGGCTGGGGCGGGAGATCCAGGCTTTGTAATCTCATCATATAGAAGGCTATTTTTGCGACAACCTGTTAGCTTCAAAATGTATTTGATGACGAAGAAAATACCAGCGAAGATGAAAACTTACGTTGTCAAAAAATCAGCATAGTCTTCACCAGTGACCTGTCCGGCAAAGTACTGCGCAGCAAGATGGAACTTGTTGCCCTGAGGAGCCTTTGAGGCAAGGCCATCGGCACATTCATTCAGGAGCTTGAGGGCATAGGCCTTATCGACACGCTTGCCTTCTGCGGTAGAAACGCCGTGCTTGACCCATTGCCACAGCTGGCTTCGAGAGACTTCGGCAGTGGCAGCATCCTCCCTGATAGTATTACTCGTTAGTGATGTTGTCCATGTACAGTAGAGTTTTTGCGATTGGAAAGACTTACATCAGATAGTTGATGGGAACGCAGCCAACTCCTCGGATCCAGGCCTCCATGTAGCCAAGACCAATGTTCAGATTCTTCTTGATGCCCTCCTCGGTAATGCTTCCGGGAACATTCATGTTGAGCAAATCATTCTGGCCAATCTTGACCTCCTCCCGACGGATAAACAACTGGTTAGGAGTAGGCATGTGCTTGTTGAAGATTTCGGTAGCAATGCTAGCGAGAGCAGGGTGAGCAACCCAAGTGCCGTCGTGGCCAGCTCGGACCTCGCGCAGCTTGTCGGCACGGACGTTTTCCATGGCCTTGTCGTTGGCCTCCTTGTCGTCCTTGATGGGGATCTGGGCAGCCATGCCGCCCATGGCGTGGACGCCGCGCTTGTGGCAGGTCTGAATGAGGAGCTTGACATAGGCGTCCATGAAGGGGACGGTCATTGTGACAGCGGATCGGTCTGGCAGGACAAAGTTTGCATTGTTGCGGAACTTCTTGATGGTGCTGAAGATGTAGTCCCATCGGCCGCAGTTGAGGCCAGAGCTGTGGTCACGAAGCTCGTAGATGATCTCGTCCATCTCAAAGGCAGCGAGGATGGTCTCAATGAGGACAGTTCCTCGGATGGTGCCACGAGGGATGGCGATGTAGTCCTGAGCCAAGTTGAAGGCGTCGTTCCACAGACGAGCCTCGAGGTGGCTCTCCATCTTGGGCAGGTAGAAGTAGGGTCCAAAGCCCTTCTTCTGGGCCTCTACAGCATTGTGGAAGAAATACAGACCGAAATCAAAGAGACTGCCGGAGATGGGCTCGCCGTCAACAAGGAAGTGCTTCTCCTCGAGGTGCCAGCCACGGGGGCGAACAATCAGAGTGGGCAGCTTGCGATCAGTACGAAGCTTGTACTCTTTGGCACCCTGCTTGAAGTCAACTTGACGACGGACAGCATCGTACAGGTTGACTTGGCCATTGATCATGTTGTCCCATGTAGGGGCACTGGAGTCTATTTGTTTGCTCACTATTAGCTATCCAAGCATTTCGACACTGGTAACACATAAAGACGACAGTTTTCATTCAAGACTCACCTTCAAAATCGGCCATGTATGTCCAGACATCAGAGTTCAAAGCATTCACAACCATCTTGCGATCAGTCGGGCCAGTGATCTCAACGCGTCGGTCAACCAGACCAGGCGCAGGGGGCGCACCCTTCCATGTGGGATTCTCACGGATGTGTCTAGTCTCGGGCAAGAAATCAGGGAGAACACCACGGTCCAGCTCGGCCTGGCGCAGCTTACGGCGCTCAAGGAGATTCTTGCGAGTAGCGTTGAAGGAGCGATGTAAGAGAGCAAGGAAGGCCAGGGCTGGAGGAGTGAGAATCTTGCGGTGGGACTCGTCAACCTTGCCGAGGACGGTGACGCCCTGGAGGATAGCTTCTGTGGATGCCATTGTGTCGGTGGTTGTGTGAGAAGAGTGTTTGCGGGATTGGAGGTTGTTGAAGACGGTTTGCCAGAAAAGCTGCTGTGGCATGTACGATATATTGGAGTGAAATGTCCAGATATAAGGTAAGAGAAGGAAAAGATCAAAAGATGCCTTTGTAGAGATAGATCCTAGGCGATTTCAATTGGCAGACGTCACAACCGAAATGATTTGAGAGAGGAGGTGAGGTAAACTTTCACGTGTCAGTCAGTGACGGTTGTTCGCGGTAAGCTTTCCGGATGTGGATGGATAGGCGCTCTACTTGCACTTACAGGAGAATTGAAAGTGCTATGGCTTTTCGTTTTGATGTGCGTTGAAATCCCACGCACAGTGAATAAAGACTAATGTCTAATAGAGAAATAATCAAAAGTGAAAAACAAGAAGAAAAAAAAAATCTACAGCGAAGCGATGGCTGATATAGCTTTCTAGAGCAAGGTTATCGCTATCCCAAGTATAACCACCAAGAGGAGGCTATGACGCACCTCGTCGATAGCTGGGGTCAAATCACAGCGCAAGGTCGGCAAAAAGATTAGCCTCGCCACCCCCAAAAAAGCAATAAGAAGAAAATAAAGTCAAATCTCTCTTTCTCTTCCCTTGGCCCCAATTACTAACTACTAGCATGATCCATCCATTCACCCATGTTCGCCCTCTAACTAGGTTTTGTGCTTGTACAGTATCTCTTTTCGTTTTTGGCCCGTCAGCCGGATTTCTGGGGGGGCTCGGCACCTATCGGCCTTTCTGGGCCTCGGGTGGACGGATGGAGCTTGTACCGGATACCCAGAGGCGGGGGCAACGAAGCATGTGCACGGCACTGCTGTAGAGCCTGTAATGCCTGAAAGAAGCCCGCTTTGCCAGCAATCGGGTCCTGTCAAGGGAGACTGCGGGGTAGCGGCCGAGAAGTACTGTCTACAACCCAGCAGGCCGGGCGCCTCACGCAGCACGGCACTTTGCCGTCCATGCCATGCTTCACTCTTATAAGCCAATGGGTTCGGTCTTGGTGGCAGCTTTACAGACACGGTAGATGGCCAAGGTACTAAAACAAGCCTCTCTGAGACTCCCTGGCGAGATCTGATGCCGAGGAAATGCGACATGGCCAATGCCCCCCTCGGGTCCATCACAAGACGAGGTAGCATCCAAACCCGGCGTTGCATGTATGTACATCAATAGCGTAGCATAGCACCTGGAGCTTGAGATCTACCTCGTATATACCCCAAGCTCTCCTCTCCTTTCCCCTCAATCTCCAATGACGCAGATATCTCATTCAACGGCTCTACTTATTTAATTCCTCAGCTCTGCTCTCTTAAGCTATCAATCGGTGAAAAAATGGGCCAATTTCTTCATTCTTACACTTAAGCCACGTTCGGCCTTTGGTTTCCTATAGCAATTCCTAAATTGAAACGAGTGGCGAATAATATTAAGACCCGTTTACTATGCATCAGCCCGCCATCTCTGCCCATCTACCCCAAATTCTACTTTATGTACAATGTATATGCGTTTGGGCTGCTCATCCCGAGGAGCCAACCGAGGCCCCTCCAAACTCCTTAAGCCGCAATCTCGCAGCCAACCCGAGACTTTCCGGGCTGCAGTCCCTTTGATTTCTGTAGCACTAATACATACTGTAGTAGATATGCCGTATCGTAATTATTACCATCATTCGATACCGGGCTGCTTTGCGTTTGCGTATCATTATGGGGTCCTGAGTCGTGTAGTCTGACGCATACACTGCGCTTATACTTTCACCCGATCGTGACTTGAATCGCCTCATGGTATTTGACTCTAACAGATGAAATACAGTTCAGCTACGTGAAGCAATGCTCTCATGATCCCTGATTATAGCTGATTTGAATACATGTAATCAGCTCATGTAATCCTCCCCTCTGTCCTGCCCATAAGCAATCGATTCATTCGCCAGCTTACTTGGCCGTGCAACCATTAAACCAGTCAATCCTGTTCTGTCCAACTAACCGGCTTCATTGTCAACAACAACAAAAGTCTTGTACAAAGGATTAGAGCCAAGAGATAAAGCTCTACATCTTTCTCCTTTCTAGTTTTTTAATCCAACAGCATTAGACTCGTCCTTGTTCATTTCACCTCACCTTTTGCCCATCTCAATTGTCTCATAACATCAAGTCACCTTCAGAAAAATAATGTTGCTCTCCGGTCCGAAAATGTGCACTGAAAAGAAGAAAAAGAAAGAAAAAGAAATTTTAAACAGGCATGAAATTTGCCGCACAGATGCAGTGTCGAATTCGTCCGAATACGTACTCCATAGCCGTGGTATACCGTTGGAGAGCAAGTTTCCCACGTGTTATCCGTATATGCAGTTGACTTCAAACAATTATTAGGCGTCTCAGCACGGCGAATCAATCCCAAGCGTCTAAGCAATAGGGGAGGCAACGCAGGGGTGCGCTCATTACGCATTCAGAGTCTTGATCATCATCTTTTGCTTGCTTCGGTCCTTAACCACGAGGTTGCGGTCGGTGAACACGATTCGCATGGTATCTACCACTTTGTGGAAGCTGCTCGCGGCACCACGCTCCTGTGTAAAGCGAATGATGCTGAGCGGCTGTTTCTTACCATGCTCAATCACCGTCATTACCTCTGCAACAAAGGCAACTTCTTTGAGATTCAAACCTGTGTCTCTTGTTAGGTTTGTTCCGGCGTCAGGTAGCTACCAGAGCATGCAACTTACAGTTCTTAGCTGCAACTCGTGCAAAGACGATGTTGCGTTCCTTATCCACTTGTATACCCTTGATTCCGTATCGGCGCTTACGCCATTCTCTCAGCAAAATGGCTACTTCCTGTCGCGCACGTTTTCGTGAAAGTGTCATGCAAATGTAGCTTGTCGCAGGCTTGACACGGAATAGCCTAGTAAGCCAATTCTGCTTAACCTCAATATTGCGGCTGTTGGCCGACGACGACCGATGCCATTTTTGCTTCTTCGTACCGGTCTTTGTAGTGGCCACTTCTTGATCTCGATTTTGGCGATCTATAAGAGGAAGTCGGTGTTAGTCTGTCGGGTTTTTGAAAAGGGGAAAAAGTTCACTTGTGGTAAGTTGGCAACTTTACCTTCAACCATCGTCTTCGAATCTCTTATTCGGTTGCTCTTCCAAAATGGGAAGCTAAAGTTCCTCTTCTTAGACGAGGCAGCTGTCGCAGAGCTGGAACCCGATTGGCGAGTTTCGCACGATACGGTTCGCTGCCTCTCATCTTTAGATTCTACCAAAGTCTCCTCCGAGTCAAGCTTGAATGATCGTTTGAACCAGGATCTCTTCTTCTTCACTGGGCTATTGATGCCTTCTTGCAATATATCTTCCTCATGTTGCCCATAGTTCTCCAATGCGCTTTCTAGCTCCTGTATATGGTGATTCAACGAGCCGCCAAAGTTTTGGTTGGCAATCTTCTTTCGCACATTTAGTGGCTCGGGAATTTCGACAGGCCCTTGTGCTGTGGGAGAAGTGACAACTCTGATTGAGTTTTCAACGTGGTTCAGATATTCGACGCCACTGATGGGCCGGTTTGCCTTCTTCGACGGCGAGTGCGGTGGTGCTGATACGATTCTTGTCTTCTCAACAGTGGCCGTATTGTTACCTCCTGAATTCTCATTGATACATGGCAGAGTACCTGTCCGGCGACTAGTCTGGCCATACGGGGCTGAGACGACTCGACGGTCCGATTGGCTTGGAAGCAGTAATGGTAAGGCCAGTAAATTGGCTTGGTCTGCCATAATGTTTCTGTCTCCTGCTCTCGAAGCTGGTCGGGAGTTTGCATTAGTTGCCTTGGGGCCAGGCTCCAATGGAAGTGGTGGCAGGGGGCGACTGCTCCAGGACATACATGAGAATTCTGTGGGTGCAGTTGCTTCCGATGGAGTATCAATTGTGAAGGAAAACGGTGTGGAATCACGCTGCCTCTTCTCCAAATCTGTCAATGATCCAGAAAAGGAGTTGTCTTCGATGAGTGAACTCCTAAATGCGTCATCGCAGTCTTTGGCTATGTTATTGCTAAAGTGGCGCAGCTCTTCATTAAATAGAAGCGAGGCGTCCTTGTATGCTGGTTCAACTTTGGCCTTTGGATAGGTGCCGTTGGGCAGCTGGGGCATTTCCGGTGTTGGAGACCGAGGCCTCGAAGGAATTCGGCGCGAGACGCCATCTGATGCCATGGAATTTGCTCGTGAATTGGGAGGGCCACGTTGAATATGTGCTGTAGAGACCGATCGCTTGCGAACATGCGAAAAATCGACTCCTCGTTTGTGCCGCAAGCCAGGGCCGTGCCTTTGCGGCGTGCCTTGTCTATTGCTATGCAAAGAGCTCACTGATCCCCTTGATGATTGAGGACGGCCCGCAAATGTTCGCACAGAGCTAGCCCTTGGACGGCGAGTAGTATTTGACGCGCTGCGTTTTCTAGCCGACTGTAATGCTTGTGTCATCTCGCCATCTCGATGGACGGTGATCCTCGCGTGGCTCGCTTGCGAGCCACATGCTTTAAGCATTCGGCTGCCTCTATATGGATCGTAGCTCTGAACGGTCCCATTCTCGGTTTCCGCTGTTGTGGAAATGACTGTGAAACGAGAAATGGATCTACCATGACCATTGGCTCGAGGTTGGTAGAAATCGCATGTCGAGACGCGCTTTTTCCACGAGTTTGGCTTGAGATGATGGTAGTCGCTCATTGAGTGAGACAGTTCTGGCTTGAAATCTTCCAATTGCTGTTCACGGTAGTTGTGGAGGAGCCAGTAAAATGCCTTTTGGTCATTCGGTCTGGTTTCCTTCGTGTTAGTAGAAAGAATTACTGGTTAAAAGAAATACCGCTGCGAGGCATGACTTACTCTTTGCAGCTCAGTTTCATCTCCAAATCGTCATCACTAAACATATGCCAAAGAGAACGTAGTTGTCGCAGTAGCTGGGGGTCGATCTGGTGTTGCAGGATCGGAGTGTACTGAAAGCCGTTCCGAGTATCTGGAGGCTGACCCGTGTTCTGGCCAAAATTGTCAAGATAATTATATCGCTGAATCAATGGATGCTGCCAAATTTGCTTCATGGTAATACGATTGTCGGGGTTGACCTGGAGCATGCGGCGGATGAGATCTTCGGCTTCGGGGCTGAGAAACTTTGGCATCTCATACTGTCCCTTTTTTGTTTTGCCCATCATGATACGCAGATCGGGATCGTCAAAAGGCAGGGTCGCGGACAGCATGGCGTACAGAATCACGCCCATGCTCCAGATATCAGCCCTATCTCCACGATATTGCCGATTCTTGAGAAGCTCAGGTGCTGCGTAATGGGGGCTGCCGCAAGCTGTTGCCAGTCGATGAGAAGCTGTCTGGTGAAGGGCTGCCATACCGAAATCGGCAATTTTGATTTGCAGGTCGGCGGTGATCAAAATATTCTCAGGCTTCAAATCGCGGTGGCACACGTTGAAAGAGTGGCAGTAAGCAATAGCACTGATCATCTGCCGGAAGAAATAAATAGCCACTTCTTCAGATAGTCTTCCTTTGGAGTTGATGAAAGTGAAAAGGTCGCCTTGATCTATGTATTCAAGAATGAGATAACTGCATTCCAATGTCAGTCAATTCTGACCATTTAAACGTTGAGAAAAGAAGAAGTAGGACCAACATTTCAGAGCGATTCTCCCATATATCATAGAGCTTCATGATGTTGGGATGTTCAATAAGTTTAAGAATGGCAACCTCGCGCTCAATCGCCACGGGCACACGCATCTCGCCATTAACTTCAGGAAGACTCGAGTCCCACTTGCTAAGAGCAGCCAGGCTGCTGTCTTGCACAAGGTACGCCATCCGACGGTTGACGATTTTTACGGCCGCCATTTGGTTGGTGATGCTGTGGCGACACAGCCGTACTCGAGCCGAAGAGCCTTTACCCAGAGTCTTTCCCAGTTGCCATGGTCCAATGCGGGTTTTATAGTTCTTCCTGCTTTGGCTGCTGGAGGTGGACGCATACGATGCTTGAGAAAGACGCTTCGCAGCATCTGCTGGTTGCTGTGGTCTCTGTGCAGTAGAAGGATTGTAGGCGTTATAAGCCACAGCCTGGCCACGCGTATCACGGCGAGTATTCTGATTATTAGTATACTGGCCGGGATACTGGACACTGTTGGGCTGATTGGATCGTGTTTTGTGGCTCTGGTAATCCGGCACTGGGTAGGGCATATTGGGACGATTAGTAGTTTCGACGAGAGGCGAACGGATTTTTGAGATATATTCGGCCATGGTTACCGCCGTGAAGTGTAGCAGGATTAGCACATAATACTCGAAAGCAACCTGTAAAGAGGCGGGCTGTGATACAACTGTGAAGAGGCAAGATGCTGATTATCGGTAGTAGAATTGGCAACAAACGAGATCCTAAGGAATACGCGTGCAATGTTAAAGGCCAATGTGATGCTGGAGAGAGAGTTGGACAAAGGGATCACAAGAAGGAAGCGTCCAGCATAGAGCACCCGAGGCTGTGGGAGGAAGAATAGACGCGGCAGGCGAAGTCCACAGAAAGGAGCGGATGAAAAAAGAAGGAGGGGGGTCAGGAATGCAGTGGATGGAACCCAGCTGTACAAAACAAGGAATGTAGCGTGCACCGGCCTATTATCTGGCAGTTCTATGAAGGTGGCGGACAGCTGGCGGCCAGTCATGGTGGGAAAAAAGGGAGACTGCTGGCGCTGGAATTTGATGTTGACGCAGTCGCTGCCATTCCATCTCAGTTCAGAGTTGGATTCGAGTCACTTGCTGAACTAGCGCAGAGCAGAGGAATCGGCTTTCTCTGAACATCGCCTAAGATTTGGGTTTTGTGAGCGGTACATGGGGGAAGAAGCAAGATTGGACTACCATTCGAGTATCGCGATGCATTCCTGATATGGATGCTATGCGTTGGAATTTGGCAGTGAGGCGATATGTCACGATCGCACCTTTCTATGCAAAGGATGTAAGGCTGATGGTTTAAGGCAAATATAGATCTCTACAGGATGCTTTGTATGGCTCTTTCACTTTTCTTTTTTGTTGAAAGATGAGCGTGGCTGTGGATTGTACTACATGACATATACCATGGTGCGGCAGCCATATTGAATGCAAGATGCACGTTGTATAGTGTTAGCGTTACGGGGCGGCAATGTGGGATCGAGTAGACGCGTTCCTCGGGATATCGGTGCCTAAACAAGACTATACTCCTAAATATAGGCAATACTTGTTTTGCCACAAGGCGAAATTGCTATAATGAAAGTTGTAGGCGGAAAGAAGGGTGAAAGACCCCTGTTTGTTAGAAAAGTCGAGTGACAACAGCAAAGAAGTGAAAGTGACAGCCAGAGGGAAGCCTTCTGACAGTACTCTTCCAGAAAGCTATCATCCATACATATACCATCCGGAGTTTTCTTCATGTACAGAAACGTGATGGATATTCCAATTTTATAGGGTAAACATGATGCAAAACCCCAAAAACAACGTCGAATACCAAGACAACGGCATGCGATTTGCTCTGCAAGCAAGGGATGAGGTTGAGACATGACTAAGCGAGCGACAACTAACTATGTAGCCAACGTGTGGTCAGCGATCGGCCCTTCATGTCCAAGTCGGGCAAATCTCAACTCGAAAGAATTGCTTTACTATTTCGATCCTATGTCCAGCTCCTGCATGTCTCAAGCAGTGATCAAGAATCGGCTCATTAGATGGCTATACTATGTCGTGCTTAAATAGACGGTTCTTACCCTACACAACTCTAGTTTATATTATATTATAACGGCTCGGAGTTCATCGAGCAGAAGCTTTCCAGCAAAGCCTAGAGTATAGCCCATCATTACAGGACCATAGGCAACAGGAACCAACGTCGAATATTGCGATAAAGATGGTGTAACAAGTCCCACATATAGCTCCAAGCGTCTCCATGAACAACTTCATCGTTGCCCGCGCCATGCTGAGTACAAAGTCATACTGAATACAAAGTTGAGCTTTGTACGTCTGGCAAAACTAGCTCCCGTAGGCTTATAAGTATGTATACGCATTATCATTACGTCTCCAGTGCAGTAAAACGCATAGGATTCAGCGTAATTGGTTTAGTGGTAAAATTCTCCGTTGCCATCCGTGCAACGTCGGGGAGCCCTGGGTTCGATTCCCAGATTACGCACTGTCTTCATTTTTTGATCGTAGTTGCATGTATTTTTGTTGTAGCAATTGATCATTTTGAATGGAGCATGCAGATACATGTCGAAGTTCTTGGCATCAATGTGTTGTGGTTTTGATGTTCTTTTCTGAGGTGTGTTATGAGACTGCAGCATATTATTCAGTGCTTCCTCCTACTAGTCTGCACTACTTACTACCACGCCTCTCTCGTTCTACTTCTGTACCACATGTAAAAAAGAAATCAAAATTGCGTCATTGGTACATAGTGCAGGCAGCAGCCCAATGCAATACTTGACTAGAAATTAAGCTGATGTTTTGATAGTTGGTGATGGCATAAAGCGAGTGCTGTGCTTAGCTAGTTATCGATACCCTATCAAAGATCTAAGAGCTGGCGTTAAGTGGTGGGGGGTCGTAGACGCGTCTAACCGCGTCGCACAGGTCCCCGCCATCTGCCTCTGCCAACGCCTTCAATGCACAACATCACAGCACCGCCAGCTGCCACTCTGACTCTGACTCTAACTCTTCACTTACCAATCTGAAGAGATGAGTTCCAGCACCTCGCGCCGTCGACGGCGGGGGGGCGAGGACGAAGATGACAGCGGCGCAGACGATCGAAGATCACCATCTGGAGACGACAGCCCGAAACGACGGCGAGTAGATACCGAATCGGATGAAGATGGACAGCGACGCGGCCGAAACATTGCAGCAGACAGCTCTAGCTTCCAACCAGGCGCCATCGTCCGGGTCAGCGTGCAGAACTTCGTGACGTACGAAAAGGCCGAGTTTCTACCTGGTCCAAATCTCAACATGGTCATCGGTCCAAACGGTACGGGCAAAAGTTCTTTGGTTTGCGCCATCTGTCTAGGGCTTGGATATAGCCCCAAACATCTCGGCCGCGCAGGCACCGTCAAAGAGTTTGTCAAGAACGGAAAGGATACGGCAACGATCGAGATCGAGCTGCACAAACGGCCTCAAGATCGGTCCAACTTTGTCATTCGAGTTCAGATTCGCCGAGAGCAGAATATCCAAAAATGGTGGTTGAATGGCAAAGAGACCACCCATAGGAAAATACAGTCATTGATGCATATGCTCAAGATTCAGGTAGACAACCTCTGTCAGTTTCTTCCTCAGGACAGAGTTGTCGAGTTTGCTGCCTGCACTCCGGTGGAATTGCTGCATGAAACTCTGCGTGCTGCTGCCCCCGAGGAAATGCAAAAATGGCATCAACAGCTCCAAGAATATCACAAGGACAAGAAGGATATCGCTGAAGCCGTGCACACTGATACCGAAACCCTGAAGAACCTACAAAATCGCCAGCAAGGCCTGCAAGCCGATGTGGATAGAATCCGCGAGCGAGAAGAAATCCAGGAGCGGGTGAGCAACTTAAGAGGTGCACTGGTGATTGCCCAATACCAGGAGGCTCGCAACAACCACTTAGCCGCAAAAGAGCGCAGAAAAGAGGCAGAGAATAAACTAAAACTTCTTGAGCGGGAAAGCGGGCCATCTTTGGAGGCAGTCAACCGGAAACAGGTCTACGCCCAGGAAATCGAGGCCGCCATCCCATCAAAAGTAAAGGCGGTTAAGGATACTCAGGTGGCAGCCCAAAACCTAGCCCAAGAAATAAGCACTGCAGTGGATGATGTCAAAGAGTGGTCCAATAAGATAGGTGCTGAACGCACAGGATTTGATGAGAAGAGGAAAGAAGTAGCAGCATCAAAATCAAGAATCACAACTCTACTAGCAGATTTGAAGAATCGGCCGTCAGATTTCAGTGCGGGCGAGTGGAATCAAAAAATTGTGAGCTTTTCAAAACATTATAATTCTCCCATCTTCTTAACTAACCAGTGAATTTCTCTCTAGCGAGCCGAGGAGCACAATTTGCGAGAAGTTGAAGCAGACCAGCGCCGATTAAACTCTGAGCTGGAAAGGGTCAAAGAAGATGGGAGAAAGAAGATGGATGAGCTGCGGAAACTCAAGGCAGACATAGAGTCTCTGGATACTCAAGAGGGTCAGCAGCTAAACTTCATGCGAAGAAACTTTCCTGAACTGTCTACGGCCTGGGATTGGGTTCAAGGGAACCAAAGCAAATTCGAAAAAGAGGTTTTTGCACCACCTATGCTATGCTGCTCGGTTAAGGACGAACGCTACTCGGATCAGGTTCAAGCTCTGCTGCAGACTGACGACTTCCTCTGCTTTACGGCACAAACTAAACATGACTACAGACTACTGACTGACCAGCTCTACCGTGAGATGAGTTTATCTGTCGTCATCAGAACCTGCTCGCAACCTCTCGCTGCCTTTAGATCACCTGTTGCTCTCGATGAAGCTCAGTCACTAGGCCTCGATGGCTTTGCCCTTAACTATTTGGATGGCCCTGAGCCAGTGCTTGCCATGCTGTGTGCTGAAAAGAGATTGCATCAATCAGGTGTTTCGGTGAATGACCACA
The DNA here is from genome assembly GCA_026401215.1 of Trichoderma erinaceum. Taxonomy (NCBI): domain Eukaryota; kingdom Fungi; phylum Ascomycota; class Sordariomycetes; order Hypocreales; family Hypocreaceae; genus Trichoderma; species Trichoderma erinaceum. The sequence goes on from JALIRY010000061.1 coordinate 138,076, forward strand.
GTGACGATGAGTATGAGAAGCTTGTCAATCATGGCCGAATAAGCCAGTGGGCAGCCGGAAAGCAACAGTATTTGGTTCGTCGGCGAAAAGAGTACGGCCCCAGTGCCATGACAACAATTACCAAGAGGATACAACCTGGAAGATTTTGGACTTCTCAGCCCGTAGACTCACAAGAGAAGATTGAGTTGAACAGGCGGCAAACTGTAGTTGCCGGGGAAGCAGAAGTCATGAAGGTGGAGTACAAAGAATTGAGGCAAAAGAATGGTACTTTTGAAGAACAAAAAGCTGAAATACAAGGCAAAATTGTAAGAGAGACTCTTGTCAATCTGGACACCTGTAACGCTTTGCTAACTCAATTGAAGGAACAACTAAGGACGGAGAAGAATGCTCTGCAGAGGGAATTCTCCAAATGGCAGATGATCCCCCAAAAGATAGGTTGGTGTTTTCCTGAGCAATGACAACTAGCTATGATCGCTCAGCTAACTGAATTAGAATCCGAGGAAAGACACAAAGAAGCAAATGAGCAGGCCATGCGTGAGGCCCGGGAAAGAATCGTGGATCTCGGCTTCGAATGGGATAAAGCAGTGGTGGAAAGAGCCAAGCTTGTTCTACGCCACCAGGAGGCTCTCAGTCAAATCGGAAAAGCTCATACCGATCTTATCGAAGCCAAGATACGACTTATCGAAGCCAAGTCCGATATTGAGGGCCTCAAAGCTCGCAACTCTGATATTATGGAGAAGCTTGAACAAGAAAAGCTTGCAGTGCAGCAAGCCACCGATGAAGCTACTCTAGCCCGAGAATTGGGCCGCGGGCTATCTGAAAAGGTTCGAGAACTGATCAGCGAGAATCCTAACAAGAAGGATACATATACCTCGTTGGCCGAAAACAAGCTGGCTGCAGAGATAGAGATGGATATATCTGCTGAGCAGGCAAACCTCGAGCTCATACATGCAGCCAATCCCAACGTCATTCGAGAGTTTGAGAAGCGCGAGCAGGAAATCGCCAAGCTGACGAAGAAGATGGACGCTTCAAACGGCAAGCTTGCCGCCATCACTCAGCAACTGGATGACCTGATGGGCAAATGGGAGCCTAAGCTCGATGCTTTAGTGTCCAAAGTCAACGACGCTTTCGCCTATAACTTTGAGCAGATTAGCTGTGCTGGTGAGGTTCGCGTTAATAAGACCGAAGATTTTGACCAATGGGCTTTAGACATTATGGTCAAATTCCGGTACGCCTATTCCCCTCTCTTTCCGGCTATGTATAGCCATATGACAATACTAATAGAACATACAGAGAAAACGAATCCCTCCAACAGCTCAACGCCCACCGCCAATCCGGTGGCGAGCGCGCCGTCTCCACCATCTTCTTCCTCATGGCCCTCCAGTCCATGGCCCAGTCTCCCTTCCGCGTCGTCGACGAGATCAACCAGGGCATGGACCCCCGCAACGAACGCATGGTTCACGAGCGCATGGTCGAAATTGCCTGCCGCGAGCACACGAGCCAGTACTTCCTTATTACGCCCAAGCTGCTCACGGGCCTGCGGTACGATCCCAAGATGAGGGTGCTTTGTATCGCCAGTGGAGAACACATGCCCAAGGATGGGACCAAGCTTAGCTTTAGGCGATGCTTGAAGATTCAGAAGCGCATTATGGCGGCTGCGGCATAAGAGAAACGATTTCGGTATTTATAGGCTCTAGAGCTCGAGTCTTGTTGGTGAATGATGTGTTTTTAATCAGCTTGAATAACAGGCATGCAGCATCTTGAGCGTTGGAGTGGAATTACGCTGCCTTGTTTCTTGTTTCCCCTGTCTAAGAGGCAAAATTGTACATAAAAGGATATGCGGACGAATCATAATTATAGAAACCATACAAAGCTCAACGCCATCAATCTTAGGTTTGAGTTTTATCTTACGATACATGATAAAGAAGCCAAAAGATCTCAGAAACTCTAGGATCAATGAACAGATATATTTATAAAATAAGGCCAGGCAATTCATCTCTCATCATTTAGATAATATAGTTATAAAAAATTGTAAGCCAAACCATGCAAAAAAGGAAAAAGAAACAGAAGTAGAAAGAAAAGAAGCATTTTCCTCCCCTCCTTTTTCGCATGATTCTCTGTGTGTTGCTTTCCCCTCTTTCTAAAACAATCCCTCCGACAAAAAGGTTTCAAAAAGGACATCTTCTCCAGGAGACACAGTCGTCAAGTGTGAAAAGAAGAAAAAGAAAAAAGAATCACGCGTATACTGCCCCAAATTATAGTACAAGCAAAAGGTAAAGGACTCCGAAGTCCCATATGCCATCTTCCCCCATCAATGTCAAAGACAGCCTGGAAAAAAAAAAGAAAAGACAAACGAGAAAACGACAGAAAGGAGCAATAAATGGAGAGAGATAGAAAAGCAAGGTAACTGTATATAAAAAGTTTGATATCGCGTTGCAGAAGAAAAAAAAACAGAACCACAGATTCACATCTCTCCCCGGAGAGAGCAAGCACATGCGCCGTACGCGACAGGCCGTTAATGTGTATCGTATCGTGACAAGTGAAACCCCAGACTCGTATTCAACCGGATCTTTGTTGAGAGGAAGAAAAAGAAGTATTAAGGAGAGAATAGGAATAGAAGAGTAGGTGTGCTAGTAAACAGGATGTAGGCATTTCAGTGACATGAATTAAACGACGCCATATAATGAAATGGCAACGATTATCATCAGATTATTAGAAGAGAGCCAAACAGAGCTAACAGTGAACTCCGGAAAGGTCTGTGAGGCATAAAATCAAATGGCCAGGCAGAAAGAGATTGTCATACAGACATAGCAATATCCAAAACGTGAGAGAATTGGCTTATCCTTGTTTGGTGTCTGGGTGGTTGTCTGCATCTAGTCGTCTTCGCCAATCAGCGAGATTCTCACTCATTCCAATGGTAGGAGTCTCGTCTTCTGGCTTAAGGGGGGCTGCAGAGTCAAAATCAAAGTTGGTACTCAAACGATAATTCTTATTCGTCGTTTCCCAGTGGTTTCGAAGAGTCTCCAGCTCGCTTGCAAGGTTGTCCAGTGCAGCACTATTCCTGTTGCCGATATTGCTCTCTCCATAAATGCTTTCTCCCTCGGAGCTTTCGTTGCGACTGTGGCCAAGTCCATTTGGCGGCACCATCCCCTCAACGTGCCGACTACGACGGCGGTAGGAATCAACAGAGTGCTCAACTTGATCCAGGAGTAGAGAAACCTTCTGCTCGGCATCAGAAGCACGTTGTTCGAGAAGGACATTTTCCGATTGCAGCTGCTCCAGCTCTTTGCGCTGTGTGCTCAGATTTGCACTAATTTCGTCCCGTTGCTGCTTGCTCTCCAGCAATTCAGCCTGGAGGCTTTCGAGGTTTTTCTCCAACTGAGAAGCGGAACCGCGGAATTCAGCTTCCAACTCAGTTATTTTGCCCTGGAAAGCGGCACGCTCCTTCTCCCAAGTAGCAGAGCCGGCCTCGTCTGAGCCGGCCTGCAGCCTATCCTCAAGCCCCTCAACCTCTGATTTTAAGCGGCTATTCTCCGTCTTGTAGCGTGTCAGCTGCTCTTGGAGCTGCTTCAGCATCTTTTCAGTTCCTTTAACATAGTGCACCGCCGATTGGTAATCGCTCTCAAGTTGAGATAACTTCTCACGATACGCAGTTTCGGAATCTTGGGCCTGCATGGCAAAAGTCTGCTTAGTCTCTTCATGAGCAGCGCTAATGCTGGCCAGTTGAGACTCAAGCTCTCGCAGACGGTTCTGCTGCTCGGGAGTCCCTGTCCGCGGGCTATTGAGGCCGCGAGATCTAACAGCGCTACCGGTAGGGCTAATGCCTCTTTCAACAAGAATGTCTTTGAGTGCATTATGCTGCACAGTCATAGCATTTGTTTCGAGCTGCTGAGCAGCCAGCTGGTTCTTGATATCTGAATGAGCGGCCTGGAGACTCTGATTTTCCCTCAGAGCTGACTGAAGCTGTCGTCGAATACCGACGCCTTCTCGGCTAGATTGCTCTTGGTACTGCTCAAGACCGGCAATACGCTCCTCCGCGCCACGCAGCCTATCAGCAGCTACATCAGCTTCCTGCTGGTACTTCTTAACCAAGGCGTTTGCTGCAGTCAGCTGATTCTGGAGTGCAAGAGCACGATCGGCATCTGGATTATGAGCGTTCGCCTCATCTTTAGATGTGAGCTTATGAAGTCCAGACAACACAGCCTCTCGGTGAGTTCGCGCTTCAGTGGCATGTTTCTCGGCCAGCTCTTCGGCATCTCGCAGGCGTTGGGTCACGGCAACCAGCTCTGCTGTGCGTGCTTCGTGTTCAGCCTTGAGCTTACTCAACTTCCCTTCGACCTTTTCTCTCTGGGTTCTCTCCTCTTCTAGCTTTGTCTCGAGATGGGCGGTAGCATCTTGCGACGCTTCAATAGCAGCTCTAAGAGATTCAAAGGTCTCTTCACGGCCATTAGATGAATCAGAAATTTCATCAAGCTTCCTTGAAATCGATTCCTTCTCGACCTTCATCAGTTCCAAAGACGCCACAGCCTCGGCACACGCCACGGACTGCTCCCGAGCTTCACGTTGCGAAAAGTGAAGCTCCGCTTTCAGACGCTCGACTTCGCCAGACGTTTGCTGCTTGTAATTTTCCAAGTCGACCATGCGCTTCTGGGCGGCTGCCGATGTATCATCAGCAAGCTTCCGGGCCCTTTTTTCGGCTTCAAGTTCGGATTTCGAAGACTCTAGCTGCGTTTGAAGACTCTTCTGGTGGTTGAGAGCAGACGCGAGTTTTTTGCTCATCTCCGCCGATCTAGCGCCAGAGTCGTCTCGCTCGCCATCGGGCTGAGGGGTACTGGATGGGCTGCCACCGCTCTGAGCAGCCAGCTTAGCCTTGGCATAGACGGCTTCCTGAATGGCAACATCTCGCTGCCTTTCCGCTTCCGCTATCTGCTTAGCAGCAACAATGGCTTGTTTATCCACAGCGTTCTGAACATTCGCTAGCTCCGTCCTCATGGCCAGAAGTGCCTCAATCAACGGTCGATCTTCATCGTCAAAGGTTTCAATGGCTTTTCCGTCAAGCGCGGGCCCCATGGATGCATTGGCCACATAACCCGCTTTCCTGGCTAGCTCTAGCTCCGACGCATACCATGCATTTCGATTGCGGGCGGAGTCAAGCTCTTTTAGAAGTGCGACTGTCTGCGAGTTTCGGCCGGATGAGCGTCGGTTTAGTGAAGTATTTATCGGCTTGCTTAGATGCGTGGGTGATGTTGGTCGATTCGGTGCTATCCTTTGCATTCCTTCTCCTGTAGCATCAATCGAGCCTGATGAGTTTCCTGGGCGCATTTTGCCTCGAGGTTCGCCTCTAGGGGGCTCACCCCTAGGGGGTTCACCTCTGGGAGGCTCATTCCTGGGAGGCTCACTATAAGAGCCTTGTTTAGATCCCGACCTAGTAGCTTGTGTGGGCGTAGTTGGTGTTCGTCGCCCATTAGCAGGATTACCCGTCACAGAGACAGGAGCTGATGAGTTGACACCTGTGGGTGTGGGCACTTCGCCCTCGGGAATCGCCTCGCGAGTTATAGGAGACGGAGCGGAAGTCAGCTGTGGTGAGCCGGTCGCCATTGCTCGGTCAACAGAGGCGCCTCGAACTCGTCCTATAGCAGATGGGTCACCTGGCTTAGCAGGAGTTGGGCCTTGTGGTGGCGGTCCAGAGGGGCTAGAGGTCGAACCAGCGCGCATTTTGTTTCCTGGACCCGGAGGGCCTCCAGGGCCTCCAGGACCTCCAGGAGGTACTCTTGGCGGCGCTCCGACAGGCGGAGGAGAGCTTGGGCCTCCGGGATTTGGCGGACCGTTTGGTTCCATGCCGTTTGAAGGGACTCTCTGGCCAGCAGGGCCACCAGGTGCGTTTCTGGAATCAGGAGGTCCGCCTCCATTGGACACATCGCGCATTGGTGGTTGCCTGTTGGGATTCGACGCATCGCTGGGGCGTCGCGCCTGCGGTATTCTTTGAGGTCCTCCTGGAGCGTCATTGGGATACCGAATCTTAGTCGTATCCAGTACATAGAGGATACCAAGATCGTTTGTAGACGGAGAAGCAGTGCTAGGCTCTCCGCCAAGCACTACAATGGATTTCCCAACCGTTGTCATACTATGTCCGGATCGAGGCGAAGGAGAGGGGCCCATGTTTTGGAAAGTATACCATCTCCGCTGCGTGATGCGGAATGCTGCAAGGTCGCCCAAGTCTGTGCCCTCTTCAGTTCTTCCGCCGAAGATGTACATGACATCGTCCACTATAGCGGCCGCGTGGCCCTCACGAGGAGCGGGTATATAGCCGATACAGTCCAGTTGCGCCCACTTGTTGACTGCAGGATCGTAGCACCAGACATCATTAAACCATTGGAATCCATTGGTACCACCAAACCTAGCAAGATTGGTTAAAAGACAGCCACAGAAGAGGACAGGAATATTACACATACAGATACATCTTGTCGTTGAATGTCACAATGGAATGATTCGTTCGTGCAGCAGGTACCTTTGGGTTCGCTTCCGCCTTGATGAGAATCTCCCATCGGTTCGTAGGCGACTGTAGCTGATTGAGATCAAAGGCAGAGAGGTCATTCATAAAAAAACCTTCGACCTGACCACCGAAGATGTATATCTTTGAGCCTAGAATATTAAGCGAATGGCCGTAGCGCCCTGACGGGCGAGACCCTGCAGGCAAGGCGCGAGACCAATGCCGTGTTGCTACAAGGAAGAAAAAATATTAGGAAACGCTCTCGATACTCTCGTCGCCGGCTTTTCAGGTGGATTTGCCAAGGTCAGATAATAATATACTCACAAGTATTAAGTAGGTATAGCGTCTCGTCCAAGATATCGTTATCGTCGATTTTGGTGTCTCCACCATACACGATGAAAGCGTTGCCGACTAACAAACTGGCATGACCAACGCGAGGCCCCGGGCCTTCAGCGGTGGTCGCCAAGGGGTAGCAATTCAAGCTACCGCCAGCCTCAATCATCCAGAGGTCGCCCTTGACTGTTGAGCTGTTAATCAAGCCACCCATCAAGTAAACATCTCCTTCTTTCGAAGCGACTGCGTTGACGGCAGCGCCATATCGGGGGAACGGGCTCGGATGCGACGAGGTATAGGTCAATCGCCGCTGCGACCATGGATAGAGCGAAGCGTTCGAATTGCTCACGGGAGGAGTGTTTCGAAACTATCGTTGATGATTCACCGTGTTAGATGTCACACACACGCGCAAACATGGATGCAAGAAATGCAGTGGCCAGCTCGATTTAACTCCAGGTCAGACGTTACTCACTGGCAAATCACTCGTCTGGGGCGTATCTACGCTACCAGCACGGCGTCCATGGCCTGGGCCGGCCTGATCAGGGCTGGAAGTGCTGGTGTCATTGTCGATAGAATGCAGGCTTCCCGTGGGCGTTGCGCGCTGCAATGCTGTGTTCTTATCGTCTCTGGCCACCACGCGTCCGGGGGCATTCTGGATGGAGCCCTGGGAGCCTGAACTGCCGTCGCGACTCGTTGTCGTGCGGTCCTGGTGCTTCTTGGACTTGAAGAGAAACGCCATGGTGGACTGCGAGCCGCTCGCTGGCGGAATATGAGCGGCGATGTATTCGCAGGTCGGCTATGGAACGATGCGATTGTCGGAGACGTAAACGAGTGTGGGTGAATGGCGAGTAGTTCCCAATGAAACGAGCGAACGGCAACGAGAGGATTGCGCGCACACGCACACAAAGACGCGGACGGCTCAAGAGGCCCAAGGAGTGACTGAAGAAAGAATTGCTAAGAAAGAAGGGGGTCGAAGCTCGAGTGTCGAGATGGCTGGGCAAGCATCTGCGGGAGGTATCCGGGGGAGTGTCGCCGAAATTTCAGTGGCCACCTATTTTGGGGAGGATGCGAATTTGGGGGGGTGTGGGTGGCAGGAGGACGAGGGCACTGAACAATGCCTGCGACGAACCGTGTGCTCTGCCCTATTCGAACCTGCGGAATGGAGGTGCAGAGACCAAAGCACTGCGAGCTCGCAATTGCTGAGAACGAAGGGAATAGCCTGCGGCGAGAGAGAACAGACGAGAAGGCCACAGCGCCGGCTGTTGGTGATTGAAGTTGGGACGGGGTGGACAAAGACGCTCGTCTGTGGTGCTGGGCTGCGTTTCGGCCTCCTGTCACAGTGCCGGGGCCTGCTCGCCGGGCCAATTAGCGGGCAATGCTGGCCCTTGGGCGCTCAACTGAACATTTTTAGGGGCTGCAGGCTCACCAATGTGCACTAAGCTGCCGTAGGTATTGACGTACCGCCGTGCCACAGCATGGCTTTGTGGGGGACTCCTAACAGCAGTGACCTGAGGGGTACCTGCAGCCGCGCCAGTGTCGGCGGGCGGTGGCCCTGCGGTGCGGCGGGCGGCCAGGTTCCTCAGCCGTAGCGCCCTGGCAGCCGGAGATGGCGACGATGTGGAGCTGGCCAGAAATCAAGGGGCTGGAGGGGCAGCGACAGGCATTTGCAGCGTCGAATACGGGAAGGGCCAGCTCTTGACGCAAGGAACAATTTGATGGTAATTTTTTTGCGGCCTGGGCCAATGCTCTGCTCCGTTTCGTCTAGAAGCTCGCGATCAGGAGCCCACTGCTGACCTCATAGTGCTCGTGCCTGCATGTGCCGTATCGATCGAGGCAAACCCCATAATGAGGCTTGAAGATTCTGTAAAATTTTACCGGTAGAACTTGAGCATCAAATCCCATTTTATGCAGGCTATCTAGTAAACAGGTCACTGGATATTGAATTCGAGGCCAGGCTAAATTTCATGCTGGGCATTGCCCTGTAAGTCTATGCTCTCAATTCCGGCGTTGATCGCTCGCTGGCGTCCCGCTCCTGATCATTTCCCTCTCCTCACGGCTTCGCGATCCTTCAGGCCGGGTGCCGGGCACTTCAGCCCGAGGGCCCTTGGCAAGCCGGCTCTATGCAAATGTACATTCGTGAGCCGCCCACCAACAGGGGCAATGTCGTCGATCGCCTTTGGCCAGGGGCGTGGAGCTCCTGTTCCTACCCTGTATGCTCCAGAGAATGGGGAGATTTGATGCTTGCTAGGCAACAAATGAGCTGAGAATATGCACGACAGACAGTCTATTGAAATTTTTTCTGATTTCCCGTATTTTCTTGACAGCTGGAGAGATGGTGGTTACTTTTGGCAATAATAGACTGCAAGTCTCCGTCGTCAATAGACGAAGTGCCCTCGGAGCTATACGCACAGACCGCTGCATCTAGATTCGAATACCCAGTGCTGGGCCTGTTATAACAATGCAAAAGCACATCCACTGTATCAATGCATAGGTACTATTTAGGTACCTCAGGTATTACTCAACACCAGTATACCAAACATTTATTAAACCATCATCGCTTATTCAATTTAAATTTTATTTTCCTTGGCGCGCAATCGTGTTCCCTACCGCAACCAGCAACTTTATGGACGGCGTTTGGCAACAGGGGGGGTTTATGGTCGGATCACGTGCTTACCAACAACAGAAATGAGAGAAGTCTGAGTCGTTGAAGGGCAAGATATTTATCGAAGCAACACGCACATGCATGATAAACAAATCCATATCGAGAGCTGATGGCGACTCAAACTACCTATGACGCGGTCAATTGTATACAGCGTAGACTCTGCCTTGGCGACGTTGATACACAACGCCATGCCGGCAACAAGCTCTATAAGCTTTTTAGCGCCGTTCTCGAATTATAAGTACTAAAACATCGACATCACTAGCGCCCAACTAAGGTATCTAGTAGCGGTATGCCGTAAAGTTGCATTTGTTTCTTGGTTTCTGCTCGCGAGCTGCAATGTCCTGGATATCAGATGTTAAATCCAGCGTCGACTACATACTTGTATCTTCCGGCAGTGTGCGATATTTAATTTACTTGAGTTCCGGCTGCAAGTGGATAAGCCTTTGACTCACAGACTCATATGACTCTCCCAGGCGCATACTCGGGTTTCTGCCTGGCGGTAGGATGCGGTATAAGCTCGATGGCTTCAACTAGTAAACACTGGAGCCACTCCGACTCCAGCCACTGGACTTGGGCGGGCAGCACCCAGCTCTAGGCAAGGCAGTAGTAGTAGTAATAATAATCGCCTTGATGGTCGTAATAATTGCCCAAAGGCGACGTGTGGGCTGTACTACCGCAGGCGTGCCTTGCATTGGCCAGCTTACAGCTGCTCCAAGCTGTGCGTCGGCCGTAGCGCTGGGCAGTAATACCTACAGTACGCGTGGGCTGGCCGCCATCAGACAAAAAGCCATCCGCCGCAGACCAAAACTCTGTGCCCAAGGCTGGCCGTGATTTCTCAATCCAGTGCTATATCGCCTTTTCTGCCCAGTCCATTGCCCATAGCATCGCATCTGCGCAGATGAAGGCATCGTTGCAGTCCTCCCACCCGGCACCGCACTGATTAGCATGGGTGTTTCATCATGGTGATTTAGATAATCGTGCCTTGCTCCACTTTAGACCGCGACCGTCACGACTGCCATGTCTCTGCCTCAACCGCACCAAACTTTGCCTTTCCGGCTGCACCATCCACAGCAACGGCCTGCGAGTTTCACCGACGAAACAAACCCCCGCGTCGACACCCACGAGACGCTTCTGACCCCGTTGCCCGCGCGACTAGGCGAGTTACGAGCCGCGGCTCATGGACTTCCAGCTGAGATGACGCAGCGATCTGGTGCAAATGGCTCACACGCATCTGCCGCCTCCGCCTCCAACGGCGGTGAAACGTCCCGATTCAAGGTCCAGTCGACTAGCAGCTCCGACCGTGAATCGCAGACCAACGAGACCAACGACAGGCGGCCCTTGAGCGCGCCCGGCCGCAAGAATGGCGCCACTGCGAGCGACGACATCCGCCTGGAGCCCGAACGACCGATTCGACCGGTGAAGCCATCGCTTCATCGCTCCAAGAGTGAATATGTGCCGCGACAGATCGAGGAGTCGGACCATGAAGAGGACGAGGTCCGCGACTGGGGAGCCAGACACGGGTTTGAAGACCATTATCAATCAGAACACATCATTTCTCAGCTTGCAAATGTATGTTTTTACGAGCTTCTGGCAATTTTGCACCAGGGGGTACGATTTCTCCAACGCCTTGCTGACTCTAAACGCTAGAATTGGTACATGTATTTCACAGATAAACGACATGAAACCACCGCCAAACCAAAGGCGGTGCAGTACGAACTACAAGATTGGCGCCAGAGAGACAGACTCAAGACAGTATCTGCAGCCCTCGCCGTGTGTTTGAATATCGGAGTCGAGCCTCCCGACCAGCTCAAAACCAATCCGGGCGCAAAACTCGAAGCCTGGACAGACCCAACTATCCCTCCCATACAAAAAGCACTCGAGAACATTGGAAAAGCCCTCCAAGCGCAGTATGAGACTCTCGCGATTAGAGCTCGTTATAAGCAATACCTGGATCCATCAGTCGAGGAGACCAAGAAATTCTGCATCTCTCTCCGTCGGAACGCCAAGGAAGAGCGCGTGCTGCTACACTACAACGGCCATGGTGTACCAAAACCGACGGCGTCAGGCGAGATTTGGGTGTTCAATAAGACCTACACACAGTATATCCCGGTTTCGCTCTACGACCTGCAGCAATGGCTTCAGGCACCCACTATTTTCGTGTGGGATTGCTCGGAGGCCGGCAATATCCTGAATAATTACCATCGGTTCGTCGACAAGCATGAAGAGGAAGAGGAAGAAACTGCGCTGCGAGACCCTCATCACGTCAAGACCAACTTTAGACCATATATCCACTTGGCTGCGTGCGCCGTCAAGGAAAACCTCCCTACAAACCCGCTGCTCCCGGCAGATCTTTTCACGTCATGCCTGACCACCCCGATCGAGATGGCACTCTGGTTCTTCGTCCTACAGAACCCCCTCAAGACAAATCTTACTCCCGAGCGCGCAAAGAAGCTTCCCGGCCGTCTTCAAGAGAGGCGGACGCCTCTTGGCGAGCTCAACTGGATTTTCACCGCCATCACTGATAGTATTGCGTGGACCACACTGCCCCGGGATCTGTTCAGGAAATTCTTCCGCCAAGATCTCATGGTGGCTGCTTTATTCCGCAACTTCCTCCTTGCGCAAAGAATCATGATGGTTTATGGGTGTCATCCTCAGTCTTACCCTTCTTTGCCAGATACTCATCAACATCCCCTCTGGGAAACATGGGATCTGGCTGTAGACATGGCGTTAGCGCAGTTGCCATTACTGGAGAGGAAAGAGAACGAAGGCATAGACTACGAATATCAGAATTCAACCTTCTTTACCGAACAGCTGACGGCTTTTGATGTCTACCTCACCAGAGGCGACGCCGTGGCCCAAAAGCCCCCAGATCAGCTGCCTGTCGTCCTTCAGGTGCTCCTGAGCCAGCAGCACAGGGTAAGGGCTTTGATATTACTAGGCAGATTCCTTGACTTGGGGCCATGGTCGGTACAGCTGGCTCTAAGCATCGGAATCTTCCCATATGTTTTGAAATTGCTGCAGTCCGCCGCAACAGAACTTAAGCCCGTCATGGTTTTCATCTGGGCTAGACTGATTGCTGTGGATATCTCGTGCCAGCAAGATCTAATTAAGGATAGCGGCTATAGTTATTTTGCTCAAATCTTGAAGCCAACTGAGGCTTTACCCGTTGTGAACGGGGATGAGCACAAGGCCATGTGTGCATTCATCTTGGCCATGTTATGCAAGGGCTACAGGAATGGCCAAATGGTATGCAATCAAACGGAGATCATGAGCTACTGCCTATCCCATCTATCAAATGATAGCAACCCCCTCCTGCGCCAGTGGGCTTGCCTTTGCATCAGCCAGTTGTGGCAGGATTTGCCTGAGGCCAAATGGCGTGGCATTCGAGAAAATGCATATGCCAAGCTGGCATTCCTCACCAAAGATCCGTGCTGCGAAGTACGGGCGGCCATGATTCATGCGCTTACCACTTTCCTCGGAATCCCCGACCTTACTGAGGAGGTTGCGCGGATTGAGGAGTCGATTGCTTGGACAATTCTTGACATGGGTAACGACGGTAGCCCGATAGTGCGCAAAGAATTTCTGGTCTTCTTGTCGCATTTCATCGTTCGCTTTGAGAGCAAGTTTTTGGTTGCGGCCTATGAACAGCTCCTCGAAGAGAAAGAGTATCTGGTGTTTCCTCCACAAGACGACGGACAGGATCATAAAATGGGCTTACACTATGCCAGACCAGATAACCGACAGAGAGACGGAACTATCAAACCAACTGCACATGGCCTTTCTCACAACACGGTTTACATGGCCTTCTGGAAGCATGCATTGATTCTGAGCGTTGACCCTCACCCAGAAGTACAGAAGGAGGCCACAACGGTCATCGATTACGTACATCACGCTTTAATCAACTCTACACTCGGTGAGGCAGCCCAGGCCGTTATGGGGGAAATCCAGAGGCGGGCAAATAGGGTAGCTCGCAGCAAAAGCTCGGTTAGCTTGGGCCCGAGGAGCAATGGTGCTCTCAGCCCCCAACCACTGCAATCTCCCGGACTGCTTCGACGAACGGCCAGCCTCCTCTTCCAGTCTTTCATCAACAGCGAGGACAAGTCGAGGCCTACCACTCCCAATAGCCCATTTCCACCGAAATCACCTTCTTCCAATATATCGCCTGATCGAGTATCCGCACCCCCTGAACAGAACGACCAACCCGGGTCTTCGGCGACATATCACAGCGCGCGAGAGCCAGTTTCCGGCACATTTGAAGAGCGCGATCTGACCAAAGAGCCAAGCCTGCCACTCACAAGCAAGTTCCTCGAGTGGTCCATTGAGTATTTCCGCGAGCCCCAGATGAAGAACACCGAGGCGGACGAGCCCGGAAGCACGGACTATAACGAGAGACTATGGCGGAGAGCCAGAAATGAGAATATAATGAGAGAAACCCAGCCTTTGAAGCAGCTTGCAGGGGCTCACAAGTGGAATAACCAGCTGGGAATCATAAACAATGGCGCACAGCCTGCCAAGATGACATTTCACCAATTTGAGGATCATCTGGCTGTAGCAGACGATGCCAACTCTGTCTACATCTGGGATTGGAAGAAGCAAGGACGCCTGAACAGATTCTCCAATGGAAACCCCGAGGGCTCCAAAATTAGCGATATGAAATTCATCAACGAGGATGACCAGGCCATCTTGATGACTGGATCGTCAGATGGTGTAATCCGAGTATATCGCAACTATGATTCGGAACAAGACATTGAGCTAGCGACGTCTTGGCGAGCGCTTACACACATGGTGCCCAGCAATGTCAATTCTGGAATGGTTTTTGACTGGCAACAGGCAACAGGACGAGTTCTTGTTGCCGGCGACGTGCGGGTCATCCGAGTATGGTTTGCCGGACATGAGACTTGCACAATGGATATACCAGCTCGATCTGGCTCGTGTGTCACGTCCCTCACATCGGATCAAATGACGGGCAACATCTTTGTGGCTGGATTTGGCGACGGCGCGGTCCGAGTTTTTGACACACGATTGAAGCCACAGGAATCCATGGTGCGCAAATGGAAAGACGAGACAGACCGCCAATGGATCAAGAGCGTGCACATGCAGCGGGGAGGAAAGCGAGAATTAGTAAGTGCCAGTCGAAATGGCAAAATCAAGATTTGGGATATCCGCATGGACAAGGCCTTGCATTCCTTCCAGACAACGCAAGACTCCCTCCGGACGGCAAGCGTGCATGAGCATTTGCCTGTATTTTCTGTGTAAGTTCTTCTCCCCAACGCCTTTCATACGTATAAGTCTTGGAATCGATGTACATTGGCTAACGCTGTTTCCTCTTCCTCTATTTGTAGCGGCACCTCTTCACACGCCGTCAAGGTATTCAACCTGAATGGCAACGAACTTTCTCGTCTAGAGCCATATTCCAGCTTTTTGCAACAAACGAGAGGAACTCCTATTTCCGCTACAGCGTTCCACCCACATCACCCAATTCTTGGATGCGCAGCTCGAGGGGATTACCACATTAATCTGTTTACTTGCGAGAAGACTGAGCCGATGCAGCTTTCTTAGAAAGCATATATGTCACGGTATTAGAATTTTGATATTCGTTTTTCTCATTTCTTTTGTGGAGGACGTCTGCCCAACGGCAAGACGTTGCCTTCCATTGGCTGGATTATTGGATTATGACTAATTTTCCTCTCTATATTTTTTTCTTTTCTTTTCTCATTGATGATATGAAGCGCTCGACAGCGAATGGTAGAAACTCTGTTGCTAGGTTTCCTCATGCTTTGAATAGATGCATTGATAACTGTATAAGCGCGGAAGATTTGATGCCTCAACTACGTTCTCGTGAAGGGTTTGGTGGAATTGGCCTTGGAATGACCTCGACTGGATTCTGGCGTTTTGGGAGAGGAGGAAATATGTACTTATCGACTTAATGCTGATGGACCTTTTAAACCACCTTTTTTTTTTGGTATTGTTCTCTCCTTGGAAAGGTTTACCTGCAGTGGATGAGATTCAATCTATTATGAGTTGAGTAGCATTGCTTTGAGCAAATACCTAACTTGATGGAATGATATTTGCGCTCCGGATGATTTCGCATGCTGGTGATTTAAAGGCTCTTAGCTTTGGCATATGCTAATTGCAGCTTCCTAGAAAATGGCTTTTCGACCTCGGCACTCGCACGAGGTTAATTAGCTCTCTTTTCTCGTCTTATTCTTCTTTTTAAATCTGCAACAGTCTTCTTTTTATCGGTTTGACTTTGGTTCAAGGTTACATTTTTTTTCTTATGTTATTGGAGAGTGGATATCTATCATGCATGAACGGACATGGTTGCTTTATCTGAAAGAAGGTAATCTCCGAGGATGTTTTCGACCCGGTTGGTTGGCTGGTTCCACGAGATATAAGCGAGGTTCAAAATTAGAAAAATCTTGATCTTTATTTATTTTTGCCGTCAAGTTTTTTGCATGTGTTTGTGCAGAAAATGAATATCGAAGTTGCACCGGTCATTTACATGCACTACAGTTAGTGTAAGGCTCGCGGCAATAGCTGAGTTGAATTGAAATGAGAGAAGGTCATGTGCATATTGCCTCTTTTGGAATCTCGCCTCTTGCTTTCAGCCCACTCTTGGCAGAGGGTAACGTGGTCTTCCTGCTTTGCAGGCTCTAATCGAGGCTTGGGTTGGAGGCCTGGGTCGGATTTTGACGGACATAGTGGCTTGCTCTACTCTACAAGATCATATGATATTGAAGTTGCATCTTCTGGCTGGCCGAGTTGTGAACAGGGTGGGAGCATGTACGAAGGTATACTTCCACCTTGAAAAATGGGCACATGAACGACGATAAAGCGCTTGTTATGGTATGCCAGTTTCATTACACTTCAGCAACACAAGGCTGTGCCTTATTGTGAATAATTAATGAATAACAGGCTTCGGGTTGGACTATTTTGGTGCCGAGCAAGCTGCGGCGCGGCAGCCGGCTGAACCCCATATCCGCATCTCGGCTCTGCGGGAGCTCGACAAGACTAGGTAATAACGTCGTAAGAAAGGCGATGCGAGCTTGCTTATTGGTTACCTGCTGTATTGCATGTCTGTGTGAAGCAGCAATATCGTGCCGTCTTGACTGTACCAGTACCTATGCCATGCACATTAAGGTAGAAGATGGATAGCTTCGGGCTTCTGGCTGTATGAGCGGCCGGAAGTAGCTCTTGTACGGGTACTAAGCAGCGTAATTGCTCCATCAGCCGGTGCGAGATCGACGTGGTGCTACTAATGCTAGCGCGACTCCGTGGAAGCTCCATGTCATCGATGCGTTCGTGCCCTGCTTAGAGTCGCATCCAAGGTTTTTCAGGCTTTCTGGTCCTGTCAGCGCTGGAGAGTTATTACGTGGGATAAGAAAAAGAGACGATGCACATATCCATCGCTGGAAACGCCATTTTCTTGATGGATACGGAGCAGCTACCTGTCATCCAGGCATTCGCTGCATAAGATAAAGCGCCATGTTGGCCATACATGTCCTCGCTACCAATCTGGAAGCTATAGCGTCTGGGCAGCTGTTTGGTGCTAATCCCAACTTGCGTCCGGTGGAGACCTTTGCTACGGCGCTCTATGGGCCCAACAGAATCCCCCCAGAACGCCACTCCAGAATCACTGCTTGGGCTTGCGTGCAGGGGGGCCCTGGAGCAATCAGAGCAGCGTGCCCCGTAGCGCAGCTTCAAGTTGCAGCCTTAGCTGATTGGCGTCGAGAGGTGCTGCATCATGTATCATTACAGTGTCGCAGTGCTACTGTAGCTGCGCTAGCCCTCGAGCTTCGTACCGGTACCATGTGCCTCTTAATTGCAGGCACGCGTGCTGCAGCCACAGGAGCTAGCTTGGCGCTGCGTAGGTGTACCGGTACGGCGTGCCCCTCAGAACCGGCTGCTGCAAGTTGCGCGGAGTACCGGCTACGTAACTTCATTTAGCCTTGCCTCTGCTTCCGAGCTCTCTGCCTCTTCGCCTTTTCTCTCTCCCTTCATCAGCGTCTGCCTGCATTGCCACGCAGCTCGAGCCCAACGTGATCCGTCTCGACTCTCCTTTGTCCAAAAACCAGCGCTCTTTGCCGTCTTCACCGTCGTTTTCTGTCGTTCAATCCGTACAGCAATCTGTACAGCGTTGAGCTCATTCGCTCCTCAAGCTTATATACGATACAAGAGCCGGCTTCTCCACCCCCCTCCCCTGCAAGTTGCCCGGCGCGAGAAGAGCTACCTAACGTCTCTTTTCCACGTCTGCCGCTTCTTTTTCCTCCTCTCCTTCTCTCCAATCCATCTCATCGTCTCTCCATCTCCCATCAGCAATCCAACCACTACCAATCTTCACCATGGCGACGGACTGGACTGTGGGCGTCATGCCCATGCACCAAATACGCAAGCCGCCCTTCACCATTGAAGCTCCTGGCTACGAAAAGGTGCCTGGCGAGACTATCCCGCGTCGCCACCCAGCAGCCAAGGACGGCCTGCTCACCAAGCCCGCCGATGACGTACACACCGTCTGGGACATTGTCCGCCGCAGTGCCCGCGAGTATCCCAACCATCTTGCCGTCGGTCACCGAAGGCTCATTGAGCTGCACAAGGAGATCAAGAAGGTTCCCAAGAATGTCGATGGCCAGGTCATTGAGGTGGAAAAGGAGTGGCAGTTCTTTGAGCTGTCCAAGTATGACTTCTTGACCTTCAAGGAGTACGAGACGCTCGTCCTGCAACTCGGTTCCGGCCTGCGCAAGCTGGGCTTCAGCGGCCACCACAAGCTGCACCTCTTTGCCACGACCAGGTAAGTACAGCCGTTCGTCTTTTTTTACCATGCTGTCTCAGAGCAGCGTATAATGGAATATCAACACGGCCAGGGAACGCTCAATATCGCGAAAAGCTAGCTAACAGTAAACCTTCTCCCTATAGTGTGAACTGGATCTCCATGTCCCATGCCTGTGCTGCGCAAGGCATCTCCATTGTCACTGCCTACGACACGCTCGGCGAGAGCGGAGTCGAGCACTCTCTCGTCCAGACTGATGCTGAGGTCATGTATGTCGACCCTCACCTGCTCAAGACCGCCGCAGGCCCCATCAGGAAATCAAAAGTCAGGACTGTCATCGTCAACGAGGACAGCATCTTCACCCTGGGCGGCGAGATCGAGGCTTACAAGAAGGAGAATCCGGATATCCGCGTCATCACCTGGGAGGATCTCCGAAAGCTCGGCGAGGAGAATATGGTTGAGCCTCAACCCGGCAGCCCCGAGGACATTTTCTGTGTCATGTATACCTCTGGTTCCACTGGTCCTCCCAAGGGTGCTTGCATCACCCACCAGGCACTTGTTGCGGGAGGTGTGTATCTTCCCCTCATGCCACGAAACTCACCCTTAGATAATACTAACCTTGTTGATAGTTACGGGCCTCCTCGCCTCCGTCGGTGAGACAATTAGTGACAAAGAGGTTGTTCTTGCGTATCTGCCGCTTGCCCACATCTTCGAAATGGCCCTCGAAAACCTCGTCATGTTCATTGGTGGCTGCTTAGGATACGGAAATCCTAGAACTCTCTCCGATACATCCATGAAGAACTCCGCTGGCGATATGCGAGAGCTGCGGCCGACCGTTCTTGTTGGAGTTCCCCAAGTATGGGAGACTGTGAAGAAGGGAGTTTTGGCTAAGCTGGACACTTCTAGCCCCATCCTCAAGTCTCTTTTCTGGGGAGCCTTCAACTATAAGGGGTTCATGACCCGAAATAAGCTTCCCTTAGCCAGCATCTTCGACAGCATTGTCTTCGGAAAGGTCAAACAGCTGACGGGAGGCCGCCTTCGATTTACCATGAACGGTGCCAGCGGTATCTCGGACAGCACGAAGCAGTTCCTGTCCCTGGTTATTGGCCCCATGTTGGCAGGCTATGGTTTGACCGAGACCTGTGCCAACGGTGCTCTTGGAAACCCTCTGGAGTACTCTGCCAACTCTATTGGCCCTGTTTCTGGTGCCATTGACGTAAAGCTGGTTGCTATTCCTGAGATGGGATACTCTACCGAAGCCAAGATTCCTCAGGGTGAGATTTGGATGAAGGGTCTCCCCATCATGAAAGAGTACTATAACAACCCGGAGGAAACGGCCAAGGCCCTTACTCCGGACGGCTGGTTCAAGACTGGAGATATTGGCGAGTTCGATGCCGATGGCCACTTGCGTGTCATTGATCGACTCAAGAACCTGGTCAAGATGCAGGGCGGCGAGTACATTGCACTTGAGAAGTTGGAGTCCGTTTACCGAGGCTCCCAGATTGTGGCCAACGTCATGGTGCACGCGGATCCCGACCACAACCGCCCTATCGCCATCATCATGGCCAACGAGAAGGTTCTCGCCGCAAAGGCTGCGGAACTCGGCGTTGACGAGCACAGCATGCACCACGATCCCAAGGTCCAGGCGGCAGTTCTCAAGGATCTGCAGACTACCGCCAAGCGATCTGGCCTATCCGGTCTGGAGACTGTGGGCGGTGTGGTTGTTACTGATGCGGATTGGACCCCGGATAGCGTGAGTTTCTTTGTTCCTTGATTGTCATTGAATCTTGTATTAATTTTTTTTTTGCTTTAGGGCCTGGTCACCGCCACTCAGAAACTCAACAGGAGAGTCATTCGAGAGCACTTCAAGCAGCAGATCGAGGAGTGCCTGAAGCACGCCCCTTAAGTCTACCAACAGACGCAGCCATTTGCGTATCTCTTTTTCTTGATTTCTTTTTCTATATATCTTCATATATAAGTGCTGAAGACGGCGAGAGATGTTATAAGAGACGGGACGAAGAAATGCGGTTAGTGATGAACAGGGAAGAAGAAAGGAGAGAGAGAGAGAGGATGAGGATGATGATGATACCGCTGTTGTGTGATTCGCGTGATTTAATCTGTCTTATTGTACTGCTATCGGGGCGTGGGCTTAATTAATGATATTTATACCACTTTTCCATTCTAATTATGCTTGATTCTTAAATTCTTGCTTGCTTCGGACTCTTTTTTCTAGTAAAGTTGTTTCACTGTTTATAGATGAGGGGTCAAGATAGCCATGATTGGTACAATATTTAAGGATTTCATCCATTTCAGCATAGCGTATGAACACAGATACATATACACACACACGCACACACTCATTGGTATAATGAACATTTGCTCCAAATGCCCAAACTCAACTCCATTGCCATGCTTTTCCCCACCCCTCGTTAATCTTAGCTAAATATACTAGAGTAATAAAGAAGAGAGAGATAAGATATATAACACGCAGGCTTGAAAGATTTAAGAACGCTCAAATGGATATTTGTAAGACAGAACAAGAGCAAAAAGCTAGAAAGAAAACGAGCAAAAGTACATCAAAAGAACAAAGGCTATTGTAACAAAAAAAGAGGATATAGAGCCACGTCTTTCTTTCTTTCTTTTCTTCTTTCTTTCCTTCTATTGCTTTCTTTCCTTCTTCATCATTCGTAGAGCATTATTGAGAGAAAAGAGTAGCCAGTACGAAAACTTCAGAGCAGGCTTCTTGGACTTGTAGCTATGCCCTCATCTTTTCCGCACTCCAGCTAGTCCTTCCTCCTGAAAAAAGCCAGGTAAGGGACGGTGTCTCGCCCCGATTTGAACACCCTCTCTTTGAAATCCGAGGCATCGCCCGTGCCAATGCGGACTTTTGTGACGTGGCTATCCTCGCAGCGGTACCACGCGTACTGGTCATGGGTGCTCGAGTCTCGCACGTACGCATAGTAATGCCCGTTGTCAGTCTTACTGCCGCTGTGGACGATTACGGCGTAGCATTGGTACTTGAATGGCCCCGAAAAAGCTCTATCGTTCGTGCTTTCGTTTGTTCGCATAAAATAGGGGGTGAGATCAATCTCATTAAAGTCCCATGTGACTCTTCTTGTGGATTTCTTGATATCTCCTACAGATTTGTCGAAATCAAATCTGCGGAAGCTTAGGCATAGCAGCGGGGGCATGCGGGCAAAGCAAGTAGTCTGCATGGCCTTTGTGTTTTTCTTGCATGTATCGCATGCGAAATTGTCTAGTGTGTTGACGACGTTGTGTTCTCGGAATGAGTCCTCGAGAGTAATGTCTTGATTCTTGCCGACAGGTGCAAAAACCAAGTCAAATGTCGAAAACGTGTGCGTTTGCTTATGGCACCGTTGGCAATCGACTGTTGATAGCTCAAGACCACGCCAATAACGGTCCACAATGGATCGATTTAGCTCTTGATAGTTTTTCCAATACTCAGTGGCAGCCTGTAAGCGCGCCTGCGGAATTGTGATTGGCTGCGCAATGTTGCCCTTGAGATTTCGGCGAGAATTGGTCTCGTCGTGCAGGTAGTCTAATAGAAATGACATGAATTCTTGAGCATCTTGCTGCCCAGATCCGCCAAATTTGGAAATAGTTTGACTGTTTTGGCAAAGATGAAGGGAGTAGTCCTAAAGGGGAGAATGGGGAGAATACAGTTAGTCGATCAACACGATAGCAGGAAGGGGTATCATTGTATAAATAGACGTACCATCAATGTCTGAGCTTTCATAGTTTGAAACTTTCCTGTTGTCATCCAGTGGAACAAATTTGATATGATCTTGATCATCAGCTGAGGCTGGTCAATCTTCTCGTCATCTTTCCTTGGTGCGCTGTATTTGTCGATCCATTCCGAGTCGCTTAGCTCCCTTCCAAAATTGGGCGATGCTAATAGTGATTGAAGAGTACTATTGGCGTAGCACCAGTTGTGAGGGTTGTTGAGGCCAGTATAAAATATTTTCTCGGAAGGTGGTGGTGTGGGAGCCACTTGGACTGGCTCATGATACATGTCGTGGTCCTCAACAGTTTGAGATAAGCTGCTGTAGCTTAATCGCGGTAATGCTGGGGCTGGTCTTGTAGGTGGAGAAGGCAGATCGGTATATAAATCGACCTGGTGAGACGAACCGTATCCTGGAGTTCTTTGTTCGGCGATGGCAGGCGAGGTCATTGACTCCTGAAGGGACAAGGAAGGAAATCTTCTTAAGAAAGATTCTGTTGAACGATGAAAGGCTTGTTCTGTTGCCGTCTCGGTCTCCTTTTCTTCAATCTCAACAGCTTGCTGCCAAACTTTGACAATATCGGGTCTAAGTGGCTTTCCTAAGTATTGCGAGGGCCGCCGCTGGAACGGACTCTGCCGCACCAACGAAATTTTCTTTGGTTTAGGCGGAGCGGTCGATTGCAGAGAAGCTGCGCCCATGAGGTCGACCCATGCATCCAACCCGCCCTTGAGCAGCTTTGGAGGATTTCGCAGTTCGTGGCCATAACTAAGATGTACTAGAGCGCGATGCAAGGATGATAAAGGTGTATCTTCGTCGTTCCAATGAGAAGAAGGAATCTTTACTGAGTCTTGATCATAAAACACCACCAAATCATAGCTCGCCCGTCGTTCAAACTGAACTTGCTCCAGGCTTGGAGATAGCACCAGACTCTCAGCTATATCGTCAGCAGATATATTTGGCCGCGTGAGGATATTCGGGTCGACGCAAATCGTGGAAGAGGACATGATGTGGCCCTCATCGAAGTCTTCACGAGCACGGACGTCTATTATTAGAACCGAGCCCTTTGCTTTCATGGCCTCAAATAGCTCTTCGGGCGTGATCCTATCCCCTTCCGGAACTTTGAAAGAACTCTCTGGTGGTTGCGGTGTGTCATTGTTTCCATTCCTAGACGGCTGAGACGTGAAATAGTCGGCGCCTTGCTGTGGCAGTGGGGTGCCTGTCGCACTGTTTAGGGATACAATTGACCCTGTGCGGCTATAATGGCCTCGTGGCGTGCTAGGCGGCATACGAGCGGATTCTCCTGAGATGCTACCTCGTGCAGGGCTGTATATCGCATCAGGCATTTTGGGCAGCGCCGGTATTGCGCTGTCAAGTGATATTTTGGGACGTGGTGGTGGCATTTCTCGAGGTCCAGCAGGCTTGCTAGGCGGCGGAACGATTTGGTGCGTCTTGATGCGAGGATCTTGTCCGGGCGAGGGCTGAGGGCCTCGCAGATTAGCAAATCGCGCGGCCAGATCTGACATGGCTTGGGTTGAGGAGGTAGCTGAGGCCGCAGAGGCGGCGCGCGCATGTCCAGGTTTAATGGCATGGCCAGCTAAAGACTGCGGTTTTGGGTGCACCGTAGGCTTGAACTTCCCGGGAGAGCCGTTGACTCGGGGTTGCGGTGGATCATCGGCTGGCGCTCGCGATGTCGGGCTCACGTCTCTAATTGGGAATGCCTGTGCTAGCGAAACGTTTGCGCCGACTTTCTTCTGGGCAGAGGGGATAACGGTCGGCTGAACGCCAGTCCTCTCATTGTCTGCAATGATATCCCGCTTGATTTTGTCATATATATCACTCTGCTGAGATATTCGCTTCAAGAGTTGCGAATGCCTTCGGTTCCAGTCCGTACGGCGACTCTTTAGTTCTACATAGTCGCTGTGAGACGGAATGATCTGTACAGCGAGGACAGACGCCTTCACATAGTCTTTAAAAGCAAGGGCTGGCTTTCCAAAGTCGCGGCTCATTTCAGATTTTGCCAGCGTCGTCTCGGCCATCTCCAACAGGTGCCTCATCGGCTGGTTCCGATTGATGTCCTGAGGAAAGGCCACCATATCCTCGATGTGAGGAAGCGGCGCAGTGGCGCCGGGAGGAGGTGTATAGCCGCCATTCATGCCATCGTAGCCCGAAGGCGGCATGCTGTGCCTGGCATTAACGGCCATATGATACCTCGCACTATCAATAGGGTCCGCGGTTGTCATCGATGTCGCAACTTATTAGAAATCGGGGTGGGTGCTAGGCGGCGCCTAGCGGATCGACCG
Organism: Trichoderma erinaceum; assembly: GCA_026401215.1. Lineage (NCBI taxonomy): Eukaryota > Fungi > Ascomycota > Sordariomycetes > Hypocreales > Hypocreaceae > Trichoderma > Trichoderma erinaceum. Next base: position 162,371 of record JALIRY010000061.1, read on the forward strand.
TACGGCGCTTCAGCGATGATGTCGCTGGCTGGGTGGAAAATGAAGGCGTCAATGAGGTGCGCAAATTGGATCTGGTAGGAGGAGAACAGCTTGATTCGGAGGCCTTGTCATCTCAGAGAGACAAGCGTTGAGCGGCGATTGTATGATTCCTATGACAACAGGCTTCGAGGGCCCTGATGAGGGGCTGCTGAGGCAGCACAAAGCATTCTCGTATGACAGGCAGTTTCAAGATCAAGGGATCGCGGGGACTTTTCGTAAGAAGGCGGAGCTGTTATGACAAGCTGAAAGCCTAGATGGCGCCGGGCTTCGTACGAATGGAGAATGTGAAGATGTCAACAGCAGTAATAGAGAGGTCAGCTGCTTTGGCGACTTGGCCTGGGAACTTGGCCTATTGGGGGTGTGCCACCACTCTGGGCCTAATTAGAAGTGCTTGGCTTCGCCGAGGTACAAGAGTGGCCACACTGGTATGCGTACGTGGGGTAGACGATACCTTGAAAGTGGTAGAAGTACTTTTAGCTCCGCCAAATATTTATACAGAGGTAAGTCTCTTGCCTGGCCTCTTTCGTACTGCGCTGCGTCTTCGCCTACGTTCGCGACGTCCCGCAGGTACCGCGATTTACGCATAAGCCACTGCCAGCGTCGTCATTGCTTGGCCAAAGTGCCTCCAACCCTGCTTCTTTTTGAGATGCATATAAAACGAGCATATGCATAGTTCGCATTACAAGAGCATTCTATGTAATAGCGAATGCCTCTGCGACCAATTTTTTTATCCGTTACTTATTCAGACTGTGGTGAACGGACGTAGCTCGGAATCGCCGTCTATAATTTGCCTCTCACCGCCACCTTGTTTCGTTTATAACATCTTGTTTCGATGCCTATTTCGTATCTACCATGTCCAAAGCTTCTATGGATTAGAGAATCTTATATGCTATGGCCACACTACGTCACTGCAGTCATCTTGTTATGATAAGTGTTTCATTGCTAAAGCCCTTGAAGACTCCCTTGAAGAATGAGGGCATGACGAGTTGTTTGCCGGCTCAGTGTTATTAGGCTAGGTATACCTCTATATGCATGTAATTAGACGTGAGTTTCATGGCAGTCCCATTGGAAGACGAGTCCTAGGGTACGGGATAAGGTACCCGGCATCGACAAACATGGAATAAGCTTATTTATATATTAAAATTGGGAGTTTTCTTTGACATATAAACACCCAAACAACCCCATGATAGATATAGGCAGCTGCTATGGGCTGTAAGCCAGTGCCTAGCCAGCCACTCCATGTCTCCATACTGCCATTAGCGTGTAAACATGTGAAGAGGTACCTACAGCGAGCATACGCTTACAAATGCGCTTTTTATTAGGCATTGCGTACAGAAATCAATTACAGGCAGCAGCAGTTCTATATCTCTCCAAATATTCAAATGTGGTACACAACTTTCGCTAGTCAGATTACAGTTATTACAGGTACAAGGTACAGGAACGAGGCTGCGGATAGATAGGTAGGTAGTGTTGCAGCAGCGGAACAACCACTGTTCCGGCGGCTGGTGCCTCCGCCGCCGTGACGCAACTGCAGACGTCGTCAGCGGAGCCGAAGCACTGCTGGGCACTAGAACGAACGCATCCCCATAGCCTTGCTCGCCGCAGCTGCAGCTCTAGAACTTCCATCCCACCTCAGCCCATCCAGTCCCTGCCTCGCCGTCGCTGCCGAGCTCTCTCGCGTCGCCTTTGCGTCCTTTTCTACGCACAGTTCTCTTCTTCTTTGTCTCCCAACTCCTTCTAAGTGACGCAGCGCCCTCCCCATCATGATGAGCTGGTGGTCGTCCTCGGCCAACACGGCGCTCGACGAGCAGATCGAGAAGGCCACGAGCAGCAGCCTGTATGGACACCTTATGCTGCAGCGGTGACGAAGACGGTGCTAACGAGAGGACCTGTAGAGAAGATATTGCGCTCAACCTCGAGATCTCCGATGTCATCAGATCCAAGACGGTGGCGCCCAAGGCGGCCATGCAATCACTCAAGAAGCGCATCGGCAACAAGAATCCAAACACCCAGCTCAGCGCCCTCAACGTACGTTGCCAGATATACCCCCCTTTGCATAGTGCATCCTCTGTTTGGATCCAACCACGAGCGCGGCCCTAACTGCAGCCTCTCTATATAGCTTACAGACACATGCGTGAAGAATGGCGGATCTCATTTCCTAACCGAGATCGCCTCCCGCGAGTTCATGGACAACTTGACCTCGCTCCTTCAAGCCGTTGGCCCGGTCGCCATAAATGCCGAAGTGAAATCCAAGATCCTCGAGCTCATCCAGTCGTGGGCCGGCGCCACAGAAGGGCGGTACGAGCTGTCTTACATCGGCGAAGTATATAAGCGGCTGCAGCGAGAGGGGTATCAGTTCCCTCCGCGGGTCACGGTGGCGAGCAGCATGATTGATAGCAGCGCAGTAAGCAGCCTATATGATTGCTTAACTTTTTGCCCTCCTCTTTCGGGGTGATCGACTAATGCAAGTCAAATAGCCCCCTGAATGGGTCGATTCGGATGTCTGTATGCGATGTCGAACGGCGTTTACATTTACCAACCGAAAACACCATTGCCGAAATTGTGGCAACTGTTTTGATCAACAATGCTCAAGCAAAACGCTTCCACTTCCTCACTTGGGAATACTTACTCCCGTGCGAGTCGATGATGGATGCTATGCTAAGCTCACCAACAAGGGATTCAAGGAGCCAAACCCTGCTCTCGACCGCACGCCGACGTATCCTCACAAGACCCGCAGCACGTCTGCTATGCAACCACGGAACGCGCGCGTCGATGACGGATTTGACGAAGATCTCAAAAAAGCATTAGCAATGAGCTTAGAGGAAGTGGGCAATGCATCTCGTGGCAGGGCGGCTCCTGTAACCTCAAGTGGGCCAAGAACAAGTGGAGGAGATCATGCTTCGGCGAAGCAAGCTGAAGAGGAAGATGAGGATTTGAAAGCTGCTATTGCTGCTTCACTGGCAGACATGGAAGAACAAAAGAAGAGACATGCTGCTGTCTTGAAAGAGCAAACATCAGGACCAGCCGCCTCATCCTCTGCTACTTTCACGTTGCCCAAGAACGATTACGAGCTGACCGCAGTGGAGGCCGAGAATATCAACCTCTTCGCCACATTAGTCGACCGTCTTCAGACTCAGCCTCCCGGTACTATTTTGCGCGAGCCGCAGATTCAGGAACTCTATGATAGCATTGGCTCACTGCGCCCCAAGCTTGCGCGAACATATGGTGAAACAATGAGCAAGCATGGTAATAATGATTATGCTACCCTGCCGCGTCTTTCTTTTGATGGCTAACAAGTATGTCTAGACACTCTCCTTGATCTACATGCCAAACTGTCTACCGTTGTTCGATATTACGATCGGATGCTTGAAGACCGACTCTCAAAGGCATACAGCCAGCAGAATCTGGGCGGATATAATCTCCCACCACCTCGCCAATCCTCCGGACCTTACCCTTCAATACATTCACATGCGCCAAGCAACTCAGTTGGAGCCGAAAGCTTTTACACGAACCAACAACAAGCGGGATATGCGCCATCAGCGCCACCAGGGCAGCAGCTGTATCAACTTCCACCTCAACAAGCGATGCCGCAGTCCCCCTACCCGCCTTATGCCGGGATCCCAGCACCTGATGCTGCACCCGGCCCTTATCCCCCTCAACAGCGAACTGATAGCTGGAATACTCGGGCGCCATCAGCCCCTGAGCAATTCCAACAGCAGCAACCCCAGGAAAATCCCGAAGAGAGAAGGCAGCCTCCTCAGCAGGCAGCCTCATCGCCCTCAGCAGATCCGAATGCTTCATACTACTTCAACACCGCACAGCCCTTACAGAACGCTCCTCCCGCGGATGCAAGTCAATCACCGTATCCTAACCTGAACCAGTCGCCTATGCCTTACCACAGGGGCTCCGTATCAGCACAGGCACAGGCCACTCCTGTTCAGGCTGCGGCTCAACCTTTACAACCCCCCAACGCAACACCTCATATGCCCATTCACTCACAGATGCCGCCTGTCTCAACACCCCAGCAGCCGTATCACCAGGATATGCCTCCTCAAGCGTCACCCTATCAAATGGGTATTGCGCAGCAACAGCAACCACCAGCCCCTCCACCCGATTGGGCTGGTTACGCCAACTACGCAATGCCTCCTGCACCACAGCATGAGCCTGTGCAGCAACAGCAGCCGGTTAAGGAGGAGGCGCTCATTGAGTTTTAATCTCTAGTTCTCTAATTTGGCGGAAAGAAGAAAGAGGGCGGCAATTGTCATGAGATGTGGGTTACACTGTGACACCACGGGGACTTATACTACGACGCGGCGTTTTTTACGATTGCTGGATAGCGTGTGTGCAGCAACATGGGTATTCCGTAGCTTGTCAGAATGACTACCTTTTTTTTGAGCTTCTTGTCTCTTTGAATTATATGTCCAGTTGCAGCATAGCTGTATGGATGGCGGGAGTTTGTTTGCCTGAAGTCGTGAGCACCTCGGAGCTCCGAAGTTGTAAAGCCGCATACATGCAGTAAGATGACTAACAACCATCTTATCAAAAGGGGCACTCCGCATGAAGTGACTGCCATCTCATATTCATCATTCCATTTCGTCCATTCCGCAAGATAGACTCGTACAAACTTGATCTTGCCGGAGGATTAAATGCACCAATTGGGGCGGTCCTAATAGGCATGCTGAGGCATTATGACAGCTAGCCAATTAAGTGGATATAGACTACCTACTATAACAAGGTCCTTACCACTTACGCCTTTTATTACCACTTTTGGATTTTCAATAATGGATAATACACTTATGTGACAAAAGTCTACGCCACTAATGACCCCACGCTACAACAGATCCCACACCACCTAACCTATGCAATAACTTTAAACGCAAATAATATAATGAATTCTATTAGAAAATGCAATATCTTTATATTATTAAATAGCTTAGCTTTTATAAATTAATATTATATATAATAACCCTAGGCTATGCGCACTGCTGTAAGGCAGTAGGGCATTAACTTTATAAGCCTATCTATTAATTCCTAGTCTATTAGGTCCTAAGCCTCCTTTATCTTTTACTTTAATAATGCAATATTTATATAATTCTATCTTAAATTTTAAAGCTTTAGGTAGATTTATAATAGCTTCTTTTTTAAAGCACTTTAAATATGCTTAATTAGATTAAGATCTAGGCTATAAGGCAGCTAATTAATATAAGTAATATTATATAATTAAAGCTATTTTAATATACTATTAAAATTATAAATTCTTATATTATTTTATTAAAATAAATATATACTATTATATATAAAAAGAAGGCCCTTTAATAATGCATTTTAATAGCTTTTTATATTATATCTTTGCCTTAAAGCATTAAAATTATATTCTATAATAATTAAATAGGTCTAGCTGCCTTTTTAAATCCCTTTTTAAATTATAATAAAGATTTAGGCTTACTTATATATTATAATATTAACTATCTCTTTATTAAATCTCTTATTAAGCGCTTAAAATATTTAATTATATCTATTATTAGGTTTATTTTATACTATAGCTTTATTTAAGAAGAGGGCCTATTATATATATTAGCCTTAACTATTAGCCTAACTTTAAATGCTTATACCTTAACTAATTCTTCTTCTTTTCCTTTTTAATTATAAGTAAATTATAGCCTAGCTTTTACTATTTTTTCTAATATTTTAATCTGCTATATTAACTTCTATTTACACTTATATTTATATTATAAAGTGTAATAAATTATTTATAAGATTATATAACTATTAACTGTATTAATAAATATATTTTATATTATTTTTTAATCTTTTTTTAATAAAAGTGTAATATATTAAATCTTTACTTTTAAAAGTTTCTTTAGCTAATTTAAATAAGGCTTCTTTTATATAGTGCTATTTTTCTATTAGTATTACTAAATTACTTATATAATTAAGCGTATTATATGAAAATCAGCTGTAATATATATATAAGAGTTATTATATAATACTGCCTTATATATTGCTCCTTTTTATTTTAAATTAAACTACCTATTTCTTTAATAATTAGCGCTTATTTTAATACTAAAAGCATGCGTTTTTAATATCTTATTGTTATGTAATTACTATTTAAAGATTAGGTATTATTTTTAGTGGTTTGTTATTATGTACTAGTGGGGTCTCTAGTGGCGTAGACTTTTGGCACCTGAGTGTAATGACGTCTGTATATAGGTAGATACCTACGAGTAGTTTCAATGAGCAGCAAGCATGTGGCAATCGGGTCTGTCTATTCATGTGTTGCTTTTCTTCGAGCTGTTCTTCTTATTAAAGTACTGCCCTCTTTATTAGTCGCCGGAGCCGGAGGTCATCCATTTTTTTTTTCGCCCCCCCGGAGCCGGGTGACCCTCTCCGTAAAGGATTTATTTGAGTCATCCATCCGAAGTGGAATTGCTGCATGAGGCAGGCGAGCCGAGTGATTTTTTTAATTGGAGACGAAGATGGATGTGGTTTCGGAGATCAGTGGAATAAAGGCGGCGTTGGCTTAGTCGTTGACCACTCCTTTTTATTCTTGTTTTCTTTTTTATAATAGCTATAGACTTGGATTTTGACTTCACTTTTCTTAATTATTTATCAATTAAACTCACTCTTTATATAATACAGCCTCATCGATTCATCCCTCTTATAAATTACTCATATATAAAGAAAAGGCCGAGCAAACATGGCTCCAACAATCCATCTAGTCCGCCACGCCCAAGGCTACCACAACCTCTCCAAAGAAAACGAAAAGCTCCCCGACCCGGACCTCACCCCCCTCGGCATCCAGCAGTGCGCCGACGTGCGCGCCCAGTTCCCGCACCACGCCAAGCTCAAGGGCCTCGTCGCCTCGGGCATGCGCCGCACGCTGTACACCTGCATCAACGCCTTTGGCACCGACGAGCTGTACCCTGTGATTGCCCTGGACACGCTCCAGGAGTGTTCCGATGCGCCCTCCGACACGGGGTCGTCAAAGGAGAAGCTGGCTGCTGAGTTTGGTGACAAGGTCGACGTGAGCAGGATTCGTGAGGGATGGGATTTTAAGGGCGAGGGGAGCTACTTTGAACCGTCGCTTGATAAGCTGCCGGCGAGAGCGAGAGATGCCAGATTGACGCTGAGGAAGATTGTGACTGGTTTGGGGGATGATGCGCACATTGCTGTGGTGTCCCATGGTGCCTTTTTGCACTTTTTGACTGAGGACTGGCATGGAATCACTGAAATATATCGTAAGATTACAATCCCTTGCCCCCTTTTGCTTTGAAAAAGGAAGTAAAAGAAAGAACAAAAACAGTTGAAAGAGTTTAAAAAGAAGAAGCAAAGAGACGACGATAAAAGTTAGTCATACTAGGACATTGTCAACTAACACAAATTTCGAAACAACAGCCACAAGTTGGAAGAACTGCGAATACCGCTCCTTTCAATTCATTGATCCTACAGGCCAGGATCCCAGTGCTGAGATGCGCGAGACTGACGAGAGCTGGCGCCGGCGACACGGTAGTTTGGAGGTTCCTACCGCAGAAGAGCAGCGGGAACTGCGCCAAATGATGGAGCGAGAACTTGCACCCTTTTTCAAAGTGAAGAATCACATATAAAGGATTAGAAGGGTCTGAATGCAAAGCCGTAGACTGTAAAACGCACGATTGGCAGTCACCAAAGAAGTTGGATGGAATCATACCTTGGAGCCTGGGAGTGAATTTTTAACGTTAAAAAGAGAGAGAAAAGACCAGATACAATATTAGAGTAAATACGTCACTACACTATAGAAAGTGTCTAAAGAAAGGCCACATAGAAAAGCCATATAGATAACCGCAACATACTTAATAAAACTTCAATAATCCATAAATAGGATGGATATAGAGCTGAGCCACTCTTAAAAAAAAAAACTCGAGAAACGGGCGCCAATAGCTAGCTGCCTTCACCCATCAAGTGCTTGGAACACACTCTGCTATATCGTCTCGAGCCCCTATTTTCTAAGTTGGGCATGGACACTTCGAATCGTTTCCCAAGTGACGGGCTGTATTTCGCGAATGTAGATCGACCAACCAAGCTCAGATGAACTGTCTGGCACAGGTTCGCAGAGGCAATAGCATTTGCCTTCGGCTTCTGTTGCGGCAGCAAAGTGCGTAGCTTCGCATTCAATAGAGCAACCCTTTTGCTTATACCAATCGACTCCAGATTTGAAACGCATAAGTACTCCACTCAAATGAGGCATTCCTCCAAACAAATCTTCCAGCTGAAAATATTGATAATGTGGAGGAAAGTCTGCGCAACCAAAGTTGACAACTCGTGCAAAGAGTTCATATACCGCTCCATCAGTGAACGGGGCCTTCTTTGCAAGTATCATCTCGTTGATGTGGAAAAACGTCATAGAGGGCTCAAGCCTCATATCTTGGATGCTTTTTTCCTTGAACTTTGGGGAGTCGGAAGCTGCAATGCCTAATAATTTGGGTGGCCAGCTAGATGCATAGACATACGATCCGTCTGATCTTGGCGTGAGATGCTTCATGACAAACTCGTGCACGCTTCCATTCGGTTTCATGTACCTTATCGAAGAAGGCTCGTGACTGCCTACTTCATTTAGATCTTCAGAGCTTTCTGGAAGTGTGTGCTGCGAGAGAAAGCCAAGCTCGCTTCCTGTAGAGACGCTGGTATTCAACTTGTTCGAGTTAGCTGGCTGAATGCCTTAGATGTCGCAGTCGATTCGATCAACTCACAGACTCTTCCATCTCAATATCACCAGAGAATTCTGCATTTTGAAATCTCACAGGCAATCCACTGGGTAAAGCGGGACGCTTCCGCACAGGCTCTACTATGGCGCCCGGCTCGATATTATCATGGGAGCGTTTTTTACTGCTCTCAAGCAGTACCTGCCAAGTGTACATCTCCATCATAGATCTGGGAAGTGTTAGTTCATACAACGCCGTCCAAACTTGGGTACTCTGTAACTCACTGTTTGTGATCAGTTTCTCTGCAAGATGCAGATTACTGCCTACTTCAATCTGCCAGGAGAATCGACCGCGATGCGAAGTACTTCAAGTGGAATGGAGGCGTGCTGGGGAAAGAATAAATGAAAAGCGTCTCAAAATGCAGGCTGCAGATGCGGCAAAGAAAGAGAGAGCAGAAGGAAAGTCACATTTCCGCCACTCTCGACTCACTTCAATCGAATTGCAGCCTGATAAAAATCGGAAAAAGAGTGCAGCGGAAAAATGAAATTTTGTAGTGCACATTCCGTGAAACGCTCCTGCCCTGTGAGGGCAACTGTAGGGCGCCTGTCCTGAGGGCCGAAGCGCCTGCTGCGCTCTTGCCTTTTAGGTTTTTGCATACCATTGCGTCATTGAAATGCACGATATCAGCTAAACGAAGCATCAGCTATCAATGACAGCTCAGCACTCAGTCAGAATAAAGTCAAAATGAGCAGAAGATTGCCATTGTAGGCAGTAAAGCACTACTGGACAACTGGATCATTTTCAAACTACCTGCTAAGGTATGTCCATCTGACATGTGTTATGCAATAATATCTACAGTCAAACAAGGACTTTGATGATTGCATTAGGTAGATATAGCCCGGCAATGTCAAAATAGATGCACGAGGAGCAATATACAGCAGAGATCATACTACTTAAGCGTAAAATCAGCTTTCATTCGCTACGCTACCATATTTTCATACATGTAAAGCCTTCAGCGCTTCGTCCATCATAGCTCTTTCTCACCCTCCCAGACACCTTTAGTCCCTCCAAGACGCTTTGCCCACCTATTCCCCCGAGAACGCCAAACGATATACTTGGAGCTCAACATAACGCGAACAAACATCCATGGCTCGATCTTTTGAAAAATAGTAAAGTTGAGAAGAAACAAATAAGAAGGGGTTAAAGAAGAAGAAGAAGATGCCAGAAGAAGTAGTAATTATAAAGAAAATTGCTTGGTTTTCTCTCTCAAAGACTGATTCCCCTCCACCGATAGGGTATCTTTTGAGAAATAATGGAGGAGTGGTGAATGTATGGGGCTGTAAAATGGCACAGAATAAAACAAAGAATCAGAAATCGAAGCGAAGTTTGGAAATAAATGCAAAGGGCGTCGCATGGCGCCATGCGAGCCGGAGAAATTGGCGAAGAGATGATTGATTAAATCACATAATAATAGCGGGAATGTCGACATTAGCCTTGATAGACTTGTGAGGTAGGACGCTGCCACCGTTGACGTAAATCTCGTCGCCAATGGTAACATCGTCACCGAGAACAGTCACGTTCTCAAGACGAGCCCAGCGGCCGACGGTGCTGTTCCAGCCAACAATCGTCGACTTGACCCAAGCGTGGTCCTTGACTTTGGAAGAGGCCAAAAGGACGCATCGTTGCAAACGAACGCCATCGCCAACGACGACGTCTGGGCCAATGGTGACATTGGGGCCTATTCTGCAGTTCTTTCCGATCTTGGCGGTGGGGTGAATCAGGACGTTGCCTCCGTGGACGTAAGATTCGGTAGCGGGAGTGAGCTCCTTGCTTCCCTTCTTGGTGAGAGAAGACAGGTACAGGCAGGTTCCGCTAAGGAAATCCTTGGGCTGTCCAACATCCATCCAGAAACCCTCGAGGTCGAAGGAGTGCAGCTGGTTGTCAGCAACCATGGCGGGGAAGGTCTCCTTCTCGATCGAAGTGGGGCGGAGCTCAATGCGGTTCAGGACGGAGGTGTTGAAGATGTACATTCCGGCATTGATACGGTTGCCGACGAACTCGACGGGCTTCTCGACGAAGCGGTCGATGCGAGAGGGGTGGTTGGGCTTGTGGACAACGACACCATACTTGGAGGGCTCCTCCACCTTGGTGACCACAATGGTACCCTCATCACCGTGGCTCTTGTGGAAATCCAGCAGCTCCTTGAAGGGATAGTCGCAGATGACGTCGGAGTTGAGAACGAAGAAGGGGGAGTCGTCCTTGGCAAGGATGCTCTCAGCGAGCTTGAGAGGGCCGCCGGTGTCGAGGGGCTCTGATTCGACAGAAAACTCAATGTTGATGTTGTATTTTGCCTCGTACTAAAAGGATGGAGGTACGCAATCAGTCTCATATATTCACATCATTGGAGGAGAGCGGATCTAGAGGGGCAAAAGATCTGTGCGACTAGTCGCAAGCAAGGAATGTTGTAATGAGGGGTCGAGTGCAGGGCTCACCTCTGCTAGGAACTTCTCCATAATCTCAGGACGGTAGTTAACGGCGAGGACGATATCAGTAACACCGGCGGCAACGAGAGCCTCGATCTGGTGCACAATCATGGGCTTGTTGCAGAACTCGACAAGAGGCTTAGGAAGCGTCAGGGTCTAGATGGCGTCGCACAATGGTTAGTCGCTGGGGTATGTGATGCTGCGTTTGCGGTGGTTCCTCCCCCTCCATCCCCCCCAATTTCGCATCAATGCCATGGTGGGATGCAGGGGGTCGAGGACCGTATAGCGTAGAACGTACGAGAGGGCGAAGGCGAGTGCCAAAGCCACCGACAAGAATAAGTCCTACATGGGAGGAGCTGTTAGCTTTGCCATTGGAGCAGGTGGTCGTTTGTGGTAATCAGAGGCGCGCCGTACCCTTCATGATGGATGTCTGCCGTGATGCGGAGGTGGTTAAAAGGGGGGGGTTTTAAAAAAACAGAGCAATAAACTAGTATATCAGGTAGAGAGCGTAGAGAAGAACGAGCGACAATGCAATGCTCGCAAAGCAAATAAAGTCGACTCGGGAAGAAGAAGAAAAGATGGCCAAGCGTTGGTGTTTCGCAGAATGATGGGAAGAGGAAAAAAAAAGAAGAAGAGAGGAGGGAGAAGACTGGACGTTCAGGTAGGCATTGGCCGTCTTTAGGTGTCCAGATGTCAACGGACACGAAGTCACATCACGCAGTAGCACGGCGCGCCGGGTACTTGGTGGCTGCGACTCCGTAGTGCCTTCGTACCCTTTCATTTCGCAGCAATTCACGAGGCCTGCGGGGCGCCCATTAGCGCGCTGGGCTTAGCGGTTTCTCGTACAGGCACCGCGGGGGCTCAACACGGCCTAGCACCACGTCTTACAGCGCCGCAGACGGTCCCTGCCGCCCCTGAGGCACCGCGCAGAGTGATCAATTGGCTGGAACTCCAGGTGTCTTCAGTGCGCCGCACATCAAAAGACCCAGCACTAGCACTCTAATTGAGTGCGACGAATTTGAAGGGCCGTACTGCCGCAAATAGTGCAACTTGTAGTGCCAAATGGCTCTAGATGTGGCAAAGGTACATGTACCTCTCGTCGTGTGTAAGAGCCATGGCAGGCCTTGTACCTGTATCAGAAGGCAGACAGACACGAAGCAGGCAGTGCGGGGGTTCAAGTGATCAGGGGTCCTCTCCAATTTCAGAAACAGGGCCAATCAGCTCCGGCATTGCGAGCATGAAAATTTCCCACGCGGCTCCAAGGGAAGGGTATAAAAGCTGGAGGCGAAATTTGGAAAGCGGCCCGTGAGGCTGGCTGCTCCGTAATGATCCGGTTTATCATGCAATCCAACTTGGTGGTATTTTGCCATGGCAGTATTGTAAAGCAAGATATACCTCGAATGACTTTAACTCGAGTGCGATGCTACCTGTAGTACCTAGGTACTACCTACTAGTATGGAATACACCATGGCAGCCAAAGATAATCATAGCGACGCCGCTGGAATGGCGGAGCATAAACCTTCAGCTGTGCCTCTAGATCTGCAAGCGTTGATCGCACAGGAATGTCTCGCCTCGTCGTGGCTCAAAGCCAATTTGACCGAGACCGTCCGATTACCCAATTCATCCAGTGGCCGCATCCGGGTGCAACGCCATCACAGAGAAATCAAGTATTACTGGCACTATCACGCAAGCAGCTCGCATCAATGAGACAATATATTGCTTCTTCGTATTCTAATAAGTAGACCACCAGGAATGCCCTCATCTGGCTCGGACAGTGCCACTTACATGCAAAGGGTGGCTCGTAAATCACTCGCGCCTAATCACGCTGTCAGCACTTTTTTTTTCTTTGCTACCCCCTTATTCCTGTGCTCCTATGACCCTCCTGACGTTAACTGCATCTTTTAATGCCTCTATTGAGCATCATATACACCCTCACATCACGCCTCAATCTACATTAAAGAAGGAGAAAGAAAAGCCAAATTATTCATCCTCATTGTTACTTAATAAACTTGCCATAGAGAAGTAACCCTCACGCTACTTGCATATACAGAGTACATCTTCCCTACCTAACTAATCAAATCCTCCATACATCACAAGACCCCATCACATCGTATCGCATCCCCTTACCCTTTCGCTAATCTTACAAACAACACCCAAACGAGGAAAAGAAGAAGAAGCAAAACCCCCTCCTCCTCTCTTCCCGGAAATAACCATGTTCTCATCCCGCCCTCCCGTTTCATCTTCCCCCCTCGCCGCCAAGCATTTTTCTTTCTATCCCCAATATTAGTCTAGTTGGGCCTTGTGTCGTTGGTTTGCTCTCTTTTTTTTCTTCCCTGCAAATCGACCCTTGGCCTGGCCTGGCCTGGCCGGTCGCGGCCACGGCCACGGCCACTAAAATTAGATAAGACGTTTCGTTTCTTGTGTGTGGCTTCATCGGCGGTTGCCGACGCCTTGACCTAGCGGCTTTTTTTTTCTCCTCTCCTCTTTTGTTTCTTGTTCCTGAGCTATGTTGTGCCACATTACGTAGGTGCCAGAGCCTCGGGTTCTTAGGCTGTCACTGTTTTGACTACTCCTCATCATGTCAAGGGGAGACCGCTGGTGTCCGCCAACGAGCAAAGCATCACATTTACCCCCTCGCCATGACGTCTCATAACAGCTATGAGGCAGTTAGTGAGAAAAAAAAAGCATACTTATGAAAGATGTGCGGAATTCGTCATCCTCTCAGCTCTAGCATCAGAACGAAGCACAGTGGCCAGACACAACATAATCATAATGAAACGAGAAACAATTATAATCTTCATATCGTCATTATCGTAAAGCTCTTAAATTCTTTTTTTGGTCATCTTTTATTCATCTTTTTTTTTATATCCAAAACCACATTCATATCTCATTTATTGCTTTATATCATCCAGTTTGACCATCTCATTCTCGCCTTCTTTTTTGGTTTCATTTGCGTCTTGACATCATAAAAAAATAGGGGTCATCAAACAATCGCTAGCCCTGGGTTGCACGACAAGGACTCCGCGTCGTTCCAGAGAAATAAACAATAGAAATAGTAGATAAGGTGGGAAGAGAGGTGTCACCAACCTCGCTCCTGCTAGACGCCTTGAAAGAAAGTCGAGGAGCCATCCTTGTGAAAGGCACGGCAAATTCCTCTTCGTTGCGAATGCAGGATTATTTTATCGAAAGCAAAAACTCCTCATAAAGTCCAAGACAAGCCATGAAGAGACTTGAACTCCGTCATAACGAAAGGGTTGTCTACTCCACAACTAAGTGGGAGCGAGAGCGAGACGCGTCGTCAGTTCAAAAAGAGCAACCGTCTGAGACAGACACGATTAGTGCGAAAAGCCTGAAAGCCTGCTTCTGAAAGAGACTTGAAGGGGAAAACTTTTGGTTTCTCAGCGCCTGCAATGAAGCCCGCTGATTCAGGGAGTGTAGGTCGTTGTAGAAAAAGACATGAGGGAGTGGGAAGGTAAATATCCAAATGCTGAATGCAATGCGCCTTGACTCTAAACACATTGCAGAGAAGAGAATCAATCCAACTTCTAGAACAATGGGGACAAAGCCACCCAAGGAGCATACCGGCCGCTATAAGAAAGATGAAATGTCTAAGGGTCGTTTCATGTCGTCATAAAAGTCGTTGCAACATGTGCGTCACAAAAAAATGCCTCTTTATCGCCAGGTCCTTTGTGTGTGATTTTTTTTTTCCGGTTTTTCTTTTTTCTTTTCTTATCCTTGTTCACACCCGCACCAAAATCACGACCGCCAGCAAAGATGAAAAACAAAAACAAGGTTGGCGCGGTGATGGTTATATCCGCTAGCGGATTGCTGTGAAGCCTTTCAACCACATGTATAGATATATGCGCCATGGCTGCCTGTGAAGGTCCAAGCCAAAACCAAGGAGGAAGCGTTCAAGATTTTTGTGTGTAAGCAGCGCCGTCAAACTCCGAATGCGATCCAGGTATCGAGCAGCTATTCAAAAGAGGCAGTGGAACTGCTGCTCGAATGAGTGCCAGAGCGGCGACCGTGGCGTTCGTTGCTGTCCCTTGAGGACGTAGGACGGCTCTTCCGGCGGGTATCAGCAGCGGCCGGGAGTCCTTGGACAATGCCATTGCGGGCAAGCATGCCTCCGTTGACAGAAAAGTTGCGGCAAACCATGAACGCGCGCATGGCGGCGTTCTCTTGAGCCAGCAAATCAGACTCATATGCCAGGTCGGTCTGGTACTCGCGTCCATTAACTAGGACAAGGCAAGTAAAGCCATTGGGATCACGGTAACACTCGTACGAGGGGTCTGTCCATCCTCGGCGCCGGCAGAGGCCTATTAGTAAACATTCGTTAGCCTTGCACACTTTTGAAACAAGTGAAGCGCCCATATTCAACAACTGCTGTCAAAATAGAAAACGGCAGGGAGAGAATGCTCTATTGGCGTCATGTCAAGGCGTGTTGCGCTGGGATCATGATTCAATCGGCTTCCTGCAGCTTGAGGATGCCTGCATGGACCAAGACCCGCGACCTTGGAACAGCAAAAAAACAATACAGAAGAGAAAAATTACAGAAAGAAGAAAAAGTAACGGAATGTGTGCAATTGTAACAATTCTTCGCCTGTGCAAAGGCACTTCACACCAAAAGGTCAGTTTAACGGCCAGGAGATCAATTGAAACGACAGAGCATCTCAAATGTCCCCCCTCCATCTCAACCAGCCTTCTGGCCGCCAAGGTCGCCGTGGTGGCCGCGCAAGGCTCGATTGATTCCCCTCCAAAAGCTCATACGCCACCCCCACACGAGATTTCGGGGCAGTCGGTATCCATTGGGTTGAAGTAAACAAAACAAAAGCAAGAAAGCTCAATTCATCAACTTACTCTCTAGGTACTGCATGTAGAAGCCACCCATGGTTTCCGATAGTTGTCAATGGATCGTGAGAGAGAGAAGAAGGGGAATTGGGGATTTCAGGAAACGGAAATTGCCCTTGGTGGGAAGAGAGGAAAAAAAAAGTGGAACAGAGCCTAGATGCGCCGCAGATATGCGTGTGCGTATGTACGAGTAAGAAGATTTGGAGTATGGCTTTGTGTGGCAACCTTGGAGAAAGACAGACCAGAAAAGCTTAAAGCCAAGTCGAGGTGTAACCAAAGGAGAGATCTAGGGTGATGAGGTCCCAGCACAAAACGAGAGGGAGACGAAGGGGATTAAGAACAAATTAAAGTAGACAGCGCGGGCTCGGCGGAGGAGGCAGCGGAAACGAAACAAGTTCAAGAACAGAAGCTGGTCAGAGTCCAGGGTGGAGCACGAGGACGGCCGAGACGGAGGCCAGGTGCACCGCTCCGGTAGCAACTGCGGCGGTAGACAATATCCAGCGGCGAGGGATGTATGCGCGCGCGTGTACCCGTACGCGGGACGTGAGAATCTGCGTCTGGATGCGTGTATGTTGTATGGAGGTTGTCCTGGTCGGAAGCTGGCATGGGGGAGGCCACAAGGATGAGCAGATGTGCAATATGCCCGCGAGCATGTGCGTACTGGCATATGGCCATGCATATGTACTATGTAGGTGTCTGTCTGGTCTGGATGCATGTACCGCCGTCTGTAATGGCTACCACTGCTACTAAAGATATGTATGCATGTCCTGATGCCTCGTTACCACGCAGGGCCCAGGGTCTTGTCGCAGAGGAGGATGAGCCGGTCCTTTGGCGAGACATGTGGGCTTCATCGCAAACCTCGTTGCTAGCGCGGGCCGAGGGGTGTCTGGAGAGAGCGAAACGCGCGAATGGACGTTGATGAGAGCAGCGATGCGGCTCTTGGAAAGAGTGTGACCCCATCGCTGATGTGTTGGCAGCTCCCATCGCCAGTTGTTTTTGCAAACCGCTGGGGACTAGGCCGCTCCACCACAAGTGTACATACACTTCGGTGGCAGAGAGACGCATCGCCTAACCATTACTGTAAATGGCCGTCTCCCCATTTGAAATAAGTTTCGCCCCAGCGGTGCCGACGAGTCGTAGCATGGACGGAGGATGGAGATGGAGGTGCTAGGGAGACAAGTGGTAAGGTATGCCACCGGCTAGGAGGGGCCCAGTGCCAGCATTCGGCCGTTCTGACCTGGGTTTTTTTGTGAGAGCTCCGTTCACCTACCTGACCCAGCCCAGGCCTTTCGTCCCTCAGCATGGCTTCCTCGTCTTGTTCTCACTGCTGCAGCTGTCTCCCTATGTCGGCCGTACTGGCCGCCGGAAGGGTCGCGTCTGTAGGCGCCCAATCCCCTGTCTCCAGCGGGGTCTACCCATGTTTGGCGCTTCGACCATGTTCAACTGAGGTCGCACGAACGATTAATCAATCGGCGGCCAAAAATCATCAACGGCAAGGGCGTACCCCTCGTGCAGTTCGTCATCAGTCTGGCCAACGAAGTGGTGGCGAAAGTACACAAAGGGAGCGAAGCTGGTGCGAGTTTCGACGATCTCCTGAGCACAACCGCAGACATAGATCAGCTTCTCCCAATTATTCATGGCAGGGCAATTGGCAATATGTCGTGGGTTGAGCCAGCACACAATGCGTGAAGTTGAGGGAAATGTATCTTGGTAGCCACCATCACCCAACATATCCCTCCGAGATCTATGGCAGAGCGGCCGCTAATGCACAGCAAAATCCCACAGATACCTATCGTCTTGTGCATATATCTGTGTGCTGTAAGAGCCTTGCGTACCAAACACACTATGATCAGTAACATGTAACCGCCTTATAACAACTGTCCAAAGTTGGTAGGTAGACGCAGTAGATTCGATGTTTCCATTGCACCATTGCATGCATAGAACAAGTGTACGCATGGAACACACGCACGCTATTTGGCGCATAGACACCTTCAGTTGTGCTCACAACCTTGGAAATTGGTGGTCAGCTTGCTGTCCGTTGGTTGGACTGCTTCACTCCATGTTAGCCAGCCGTGGCTTCGATCGCCAGTTTGAAGAATATGCGTGTGTGTGCTGCTCATAAGTGACGATAAACCGTCACACATACGTAAGGCATGCTTTCTTTCACGCTTTCTTTTCTCGTGTTTCACGTCTCTACCAGCCAAACAGCCAATTGGCACTAGGGCGAAGTTAGTAGCACTATCTTGTCAACTATAACTGAGTAAACCCGTTATACACCTCCAGGAGGTGAGGCTTGGTCGAGGCTATCTCATACACCTGCCCGGAATGTGTCGGCCGAGGCACAAAAGGAATAGTCTCCTTGGTGCTGCAGACGTCGGTGAAGAGACGCGAAACCTGTTACCACTTGCATGAAAGTGAGTAGACCCAAAATCATACATAGTTTTAGGTGATAATCATACTCCATGCTCCATCCTGCTCAAGTCATTGCAAAGGGTCTAATCTCTAGCGTCGCAGTAGTTTGGCTGGCGAATAGTGGGCCAAGACCAGACGGACACAAGGTGATCCTGGTTTCTGAGAGAGTCATCCAGCGGCTGTCGAGCTGTAACATACTAATATTGCTCACATACATTGGATGTGAGGCCTCGCACGAATTCTTCTGCCACAGATATGCTTCCTCGATTTGCGAGCGTGCACATACAGTGTGTCGTCGCCGCATACATGGTTCCAGACTTGCACGGAGAACAATCGTGACAATTACGGTGAAGGTGACCCGATTGATTGGCCAGATCTGCGAAGAGGGGGGCGCAAGGCAGCCAGAGGCAGACGCCCTCAGACGCCCTCAGACCCTTTGACCCTCTTTAAGTGTCTTTGTGAGGGGGGGTCTTTGATTAAAGGCCGCATGCAACGATGAGCTGGCAGTGCCGCCGTTGATATTAAAGCAAACACACGCAGCGAACGGTTCGTCGAAGCAGCAGCTGCCATGTACAAGTAGGTACTCGTGCTCCGTGAATTGCACGCCTGGATGCCTGCTGTACATCAACAGCGTCACCCTCAGTAAAATCCTCATATATCATATGCGCGGGGGCCCGAGCGCTGACGCGGAGCTCTTACACTATTCGGAGCTGTGGGTGAGTAGGTATGGATAACAGAAAGGCCGCTGCGTGCCCGGAAGAGTAAGTGCTAGCAGCAGCAGCATACCTAGGTACAATTGAACGTATGGCCAGAATGTAGGAGGAGTATTACCGAGACCGGAGGGCCACTTTCAGCATCAGTTTCTCTTGAGCTGTTTTGGCAATTGTTGATGGAAACCTTGTACAATGAAACCGTTCTTCATTACCTAGGAACCACAAAGAGGGACCCCCAAGGGAGGAAAAGGCCACCCACGCTGGATGACACTTTGGTCTGGGGTAAATATCCGTTACCATTGCTGCGAAACTCCGAAATACACTGTGATATGTGTGATGGATGCTAAAAAAAGCATAACAGATGAGCAAAAGGGGGGGGGCCGGCTGCTTAGGCCTAGCACAAACGTAGCTCGTCGGCGGATTGTCAGCGAAGCTTGTGATTCGACAATTGGACAGCTGCGACCGAAACACCTCTCGTCGCTTGCCTAAGGTTTCGCTAGCCAAATGGCCAGGCGAAGATGGAAAACCACAAAAGAAAAAGTCCCTTTGTCCGTCGCGCCACTCAAGACCATTGCACAACTGGTCTCTCAGTGGGAAACACGCTTCTTAGTGTCACGCTGTGTCCATGGGCATCTGACAGGCCAATGGCGGCCAAATCGGAACCGGCCGCTGGTCCCAGCGACCTGGACGCGGCCGTGAGGAAGAGACTGACGGATACGAAGCAGAACGGTCTTTGGACATTCGACGAGGCTAGGTCATAACGGTGAACGCGTGCTGTCAGTGTCCCTGTCAAGGTCAAGGGAGAACGGGTCGCGATGGAGGACTCGCCATCTCTGAAGCGGTGACGCTATCGTTTTCTGGATGCTCTGAGCCGTCATATTGCTTCTCCTTAGCCTGGCGTCTGTGTCCACTGCATATCGATTGGATGCAGCTGCACACGCCTCACGCAAACTGGCCATGCTTCGTGGGGAGCGAGAAGACATGTCAAAGGCAAGGTTGCGCGTGGTTCAGATCAGGAAGCATTTTTTTTTCCTTTTCTACATTCCAGCGATCCTGCCA
The DNA here is from genome assembly GCA_026401215.1 of Trichoderma erinaceum. Classification (NCBI taxonomy): domain Eukaryota; kingdom Fungi; phylum Ascomycota; class Sordariomycetes; order Hypocreales; family Hypocreaceae; genus Trichoderma; species Trichoderma erinaceum. The sequence continues at coordinate 182,606 of JALIRY010000061.1, forward strand.
GGTACTCAATACCTGACCCGTTCCCTCTACGTCAAAAAGCCCCCGGCAGGCAGGAATAGCGCCTGCCCTCTGAGAGCAATCGCTGGATCTGGCCTATCGGAACCCAGACGCTAAGGTACCTGGTACCTGCGGGCTGGCGAAGATGCTGCTAACGAATGAGCCATTAACACGGCCTCACGCCACTCGCTGCAGCCTCGCAAGTACATGTGTACTACGACTGTATAGCAGTATGGACGATGTACTTGTTGCGCAGCTCTGCCTTGACACCTCCGAGGCATTCAGACTCCAACGCATGCTGGCGGGCGCCAGGCTCATAAAGGTCGCTGCATCTTTCTACAGGCATGGGGCCATAAGCGCCCTTCTGAACTTGCATTTTGTGTAGCCCCCTATGCAGCGCGAGTCCATCAGGCCGGGCAATCGTGGGAGAAGGTCCCTGCAGCGCCAGACCAAAGGCGGGAAATAAGAAGAAAAGGGAAAAAAAAAAAACCTCCAGAGAGGCCCTGTGGCAAAGAGGAGAAGAAAAAAAAAAAAACTTTTGCGATCCACATCATGCAGCTGCCCACTTCTGGCTTTCCATCCAATCCCGGTCCCTCGGTGGCGGGTGAACGATGAGATGTGTGTAAGCCTTCCTCCTGAATGGATGGCTGCAATTCATCAGCAACGGATAAGAGCACATATACCCGTTATCTGTAGGCAGATCAGATATGCAGAGGGCATACTTGTACCTGTAGGATGCAAAAGATCAACTTCCAGTTCACTATCATGCCAGTGAGTTCAACGCGTTGAGGTGATCTTACCCATCACTGTTCTCTTTCGCCTCAGAGGAGAGAAAGGGAGAGTGGTAAATTCGATTCCCCCTCCTTTCACTGGCTGACTCGACATGCATACAGCAAGGAAATCCAAACTTTCTAAGCAGTTGCAAGAGAGTTAATTTGTGCAAGTGTATGGAACAAGGCAGGCTGTCCATGTAAGGCGGCCGCATGATATGCGGCCCTATAAGCGGAGGGGGGCGTGTGCGTGAGGGCTGTGCCATTTTGCGAAAGAAGAAGATGGGAATCGTTCATCAAGTCCTCTTACATGAGAGAAAAAAGTGTGCATATGTACGGCGTAATGGATGATGATCAAAGGCGACGTTTCATGAAGCATCGAATTCCTCTCGGGCCTCAGGGCAACGCCGCAGCAGCCGATGGACTTAGCCCATATTGCATGTATGAACTCTTTGTTTCCTGTTGATTCGTAAGCCAAAATTGTACGAGTAAGCTGTGGCTTCAAACTAGTGAAAGAAATATTTATCATAAGGGCCTTGTATTGTAGATGTGACCCTTGGTGTTGTAATAGAGTATAGAGAAAGGGCTCTACCAGATACTACACTCATACAGACTGCCTGCGGACACATCGGGTGGCATGTGCTACAAGTATGTATCTCACATTCATGTACTCCGTAGACGAGAATCTATTCCAGAAATATCGGCCCTGGATAGCAGTAACCCACCTTTGGCCCAGCGATGATGTGCAGGCCCTGCGAATGCGGTGTGGCGCCCCCCTCCCATGAGCCTTCACCCGAGACATGCTTCAACTAGTGCTCTCCGGAATCTGTACGCGGGAAGAAGCATCAAGTATGTAGTATTGAAATCATATCCATGTGTGCGACAAAAGGAATGTCAATTACCTCTGTGCTGTGCAATCTTCACGATATACTCACTCAGTTTGGGCGAAACAGCGTCTGAGTGCGTTGCATAGGTGTAGTAAGAGATATAGCTAACTTCTCTCAAATAGCAGCTCAAGGACTTGGCATTATCTTGGCGGATGAAGTCGTGTGGGGATTGGACTAGGTAGTACGGAGTACTCCGTACATGCAATGCAGGGCCATCCCAACAAGGAGCCTTCCACCGTATTCTGTGCTTCTTTCGGCATAACCACGCCCAGGCAGACTGCTTCGCGAAGGAATAAGCCCGAGCTACAGCATTCAAATGCCAGCTTTGTCACTTTTCACGTGTGCGGGAAGATCGTGGTTCTTTCCATTTGAAGCGAGTTGCTGTGATGATAGTCACATATGGCACGTTGATAGGCTCTCAATCATTTGATGTACATTGCTTTCTTCTTTGAAATGCTGGCAGCTGGTGAGCTGTCAACGCAATGATTTCCTTTTTTTTTCTCTCTCTTTCTCATTATAACAAAAAGCCGGCTGAGCGGTGGCGGACTCCATCGTTCTTCTGCCTAGTTGGTTGTCGGATCGACCATGAAAACCTTGCCTACAGTCCCGTCCGTAGGAGGATCGGATAGCACTACTGCCGCTGCTAGGTACTATCGGCGGCATTGCTAGACCCGCTCTCCTACCATCTTGAAGCGTCTTGATGTCTATCGACAAAGGGTCGAAGACGGTACTTGTCTACCCCGAGGCACACGTGAAGATATCTGGTAAAGGGTCAACCGGTATCATTGTACGCAACTATCCTCCTTTCTCTCTCTCTTAGCCTATGGTGGATAAATCCATTGGGCAAGCAGCCGATTAGTCTTTTGACTCCGCTAGAAGGGATAAGCACAGTATGGACTTAATGGCCACTTCTAGGAGGAGACGTCGGCTGCCTATTCGCAGTTAGAAACCCTCTTTCGATGAGAAGTAACTTCGAATCGCGTCAACACTATGCTGAGGAATTGCATAGACGGGGTGAATCGTTCCGATCCGGTCATCCTCATCAAATATTTGCTCTCCTTTAGTATGAGGCAACACCTCCCAAACGTCATCTCCGAGAAGGGCCTCATCGGCTCGAGGGGCAACCAAACGCCACTTGTTCTGTGCGGAGCTGAGACCAGATAGAACGTAGCAAGTGTGGTACGCGTCAGAGTACCTATGAAGCAGAATTAGCACGATTGCTCTGCAGATTTTGTCCTGATTGAGAGCACCCACTTGCTAGGCTTGTCCCTCATGCCACCCCTCCTAGACATGTCTTGACAGCAACAGAGGATGTAACGAATCAATCCATTTCGGCTGAACAAGCTGTCGTCTGCATCCGTGTCTTCCAACGGGCGACCTGCAGGGCCAGCTGTCGGCCCCTCAGGCCCGCTTAGACTGGCCTCAATCAGGGGCCAACATCCACCAACCCAGTGGCTATAACAGCCGTCGACAAGCTTGTTCGTGCGGCCTGAAAAGCCACCTTCTGGAGCATACTGGCGAGATGAGAGCCAAGAGATAAGACGTGGTACATCCATGTACCTATCATGCCAGGGAAAGAGTCAGAATGCAAAGCTCTCATGGCACTGCGTTAATGGGCGACGCCCTAGATCGAGACTTACCGTCTGATGCTTCGGTGTGGGGAATCAATAATTGAAAGGCATCCGAGAGCGCAAAAGGCATACGCGCCATGCGCCTCGACCCCGTGGTTGGCTGACACGCCTCCCTCGTAAGTTTGGCCTGATTTTTTCCGTTTAGCAGAGTGGCAATTTAGACAGCAAGGCCGGAACACATCAAGGGAAAAGGGACGAAAAGGACGACTTACACAGCCGGACCCATTCACCCAGGCCACTCAGGAGACTTGTGTGGCCGGCAGCGCATGCAGGAGAGTCGGATGATAGTTCCAAAGGCAAGTTGAGCAGAGATATCACAACAGATGCGCAGTAGGCCCCCCTAAAGTGAGACATTAGTCAAGGCACGGTATCACGACATGGGCGACGATCAAAGACATACCTCACATCTTCTTCGCCTCCGACGGCCATCTGGAACCCACCATCTTGTTGCTTGAGCTGGCACAACCACTTCCACATGCTTCTCCTGTCGACCGCTTCGAATGCCTCGTCTCCGCCAACCAATGCCAGTGAGAGAACAGTCGCGTAGGTGGTGGCAAGATGCGATGACTGGCCAAAACCCCCTCCAAACCCGCCCGTTTTATTTTGCATAGGGCGCACTGTCTCAATAAGCCTGGCGCGATAAGGCTCGAGATCCTCACCAAGAAGAGACAGGGCATTCAGGCACCAATAGAATATCCACGGCCTGCTGGGATCCGCTCCCACAAACATCGACGGCAGTGCTCCTAGCTGCTTTTTCAGGAACCTGACATGTCGTTCTTTGTCTAGACGAGGGATGCCATGGGCGTTGAGCTGGCGGTGTTCTTTGCCAGTTAAGAAGGGCAGAACCTCATCGACTGTCTCATCCTGGATGTTGGACGAGTCTGTCTCCAGCGCATCGCGAATCATAGGAGGAAACATGAAGAGGCTGGGAATATATGCACCTTGCTGTGTGCTAGGAGGCGCAGGGCCAACCTGTTGCTGTTGTTGTTCCACGCTTGCGGCCATTTTTCTCAGTTGATGTTTGAAGACTACTCGAGAACGTCGAGATTTCATGATGTGGGCTCAGAGGCTGGTCATCTCTTTTAGCCACCAGATCATATGGCAACCCCGCTCATCTTCCCACCTTGCTGGCGCTGTGAGCTATTGGCATACAAACAAACGGCTTAACCTAATATCAGGCTGTAGCAGAACAATAGAAGCTGGAAGTTGTGGTGGCAGTATTGTGCCCGGCAATATCCCGGCTATCAATTTTAGTGCCCGTCCCCCACTCACCTATGTTGTTCTGGTTCCCAATCAACATGTGAACGACAGAAAACCGCGGAAGACTTGTCAAATGTAAATATCTGAGCTAAACTATAGAAGTCATATTAAATAATCGCAAACAGTTGAAGGCCGTTGTAAGCAGTTAAGTATTCATGGAACCGTTGTCAGCTGCGCTATAGGCACCCTCACTAACGAGACTTGAAATTGTGTAGCTCGAAACACTACCAACTTTACATTTGTGTGGCTTTTGGCTTTCAAATCGTATCATTGCCTGCCTAGTGGCGTTCCCTTTGAATGGCAATTCAAGCTCTAGTTGTTATGGGCACAGCTTTAGGCTAGCTTCTTCCTTGGACAAGTGTCTTTCCTACTCGGAGTGTCACTTTTCACTAGACTGAGTAGTCTAATTCAGCAAAATCTCCTGCGATATCCTATTGCCCGCTGGTTACTTTTAGTGACCCATTTGAGGCTTTCCTTTTTCTTGTTGGATGAGGGTCGTCAAATGTCTCTGTTTCAAATACTAGTGACACAGATATCATCGAGCCGGTACTGGGGGTGAAACATGTGTCTCCCTTTTGGGTCTGTGCTGTGTTCCTTGGCTTGGCGACAGCCAGACCCCCGATGATGATATGATGATGCTATGCGTTGCTGATACTAAGGAGCTGACAACTATAGGACTTGGCTATTATACCCAGAGACTTTTGAAAACTGGAAATGCTTTGATAACATCTCCTCGCTGTTATTCATGGGTAGCCACCACTAGTCTGATGGATAGAAGACACCAGCTTTGTGTACCTGGTGATACTCTACTACAAATCTACGATGAGATCAAGCCTTGTCAATTAGCCCATCTCTAACCGATGAGTCGTTTGCTATCTCGCCACATCCAGGGCGGCATATATCGTGAGCTCAGATGGTTCCGGATCACATACTACGCCATTCTACTATGTACGATGAGGCAATGAAGCACGTTACTTTACCGGGTCGCACGATAATGCTGCTACCACTCGCTTGGAAGACGGGATGACAGTCCTTCTCGAGTCATGGTATACGCGGAGCCTTTTTGTGTCAGCTAAATCGAGAGTATCGTTATCAATGTCAAATGAGTTCATATTTCCTTAGGAGACGTATGCCCAGCGAGTTGAAATCATATGTGTTATCGTATGTATTTACGCTGGTGTTGCATGTGGCCCTAAAGCACATCATGCAAGCTTAAAAGGCAAAAGGTAGGGGGCTTGGCAGATGGCAGATGGCATTGACGTTTTGTTTCTAGGTGGTAAAGCTTATGAGAACTTCATGGGTCCAGCGCAAAAACCGAATTTTCTAGATTAGAGGGTCAGGAATTGGATACTCCGTACAATGGCATGTCTGTTCGCTTAGAAAGCTGTCACGTAACAAGGGCCCCTGCAAACGAAAATCTTCACTTCACAATACCTATACCTGCTTCCAGCTCGGATACGACAGGAAACGATTCCTTTACTAATACAGTAATATGTCAATGCAGGAAAGAGGGTTTGATTGGATAGAATCAGCCGAGCATCTTGCTTATTGTTGAAGATGTTGTATGCGTTGAGTTGAGAGAGTTAGTAATATCACGAGCCGCCGGAATACCTTCCATCGGCAATGCAGCACGCCCTCGGCTTGGAGCGGGCTCCTTCTTCTTCGCCTTCTTCTCTTCGCTCAGATCCTTAAAGTGGGTAATGTGATCTTTTGTCTCAGACAGGCGAACGAGGGCAGAATGCAACATTAGCAGGCCTGAAAAGCCTGAGGCGGGGTTAGGCCGGGACACGTTCACAGCCTCTCAAGCAAGACTGTTTGTCTGTTGGGTTGTTTTCAAATAGCATTGCGTCCGACTCAAGCATCTCAGCGGGCCCATTTCAATGCTCGATGTCAAGGGCGAAGATATGGGTGCGTGGCGCTCTGACCTTCTGGGCCTTGTTTCTCTGGTGGCTGGCGATGGGTCTTCCTAGGGGGAGCCTTGCTCTTGCTAGGCTAGCATAGCATCGCCAGGATTCAGAAAATAGATCGCGCGGTTCAGTCTGGCCAGAATGAGCACGTTTGAAAAAGCGCTGCAGCTAAGAAGAAAGAGGCAGGGCAAACGGCCATCGTGCAATGCCGTGGCAGGGGACCTTCGGCGGTTGGGCAGCGGAGCATTGGCGGCAGTTCCGTGAGCAAGGGAGAGGACAAGAATCTGTTGGCAGAATCAGGCGAGAATTCGACGAGCAGCGAAGAAGCTGCTTTTCCGGAGCCACGAGAGTGCATGATTGACGACTGGGTGTCACTGCCACTCGATTAACTATAGAGCCGTATCGTATCCTCTTTCTCGTCTGGGGTGCCCGCACTATCGGCAACGGCGTCACGGAGGTGTAAATCTTGTCGGTTAGCGGACCCAGAAGCTCCAGGTCAAGCTTAGATGGTGCTGAGGCTAACGGCTGATAGCTGTTCATCGCTTAGCAAATCAAGTATATTTCGAGTTAGCAGCAGTAGGAGGCAAATAGGTGGCGTGCGTCGACGCTCATCACCTGCTCGGTATATCGTGATCGAGGCTGGCTGGCTGATTGAGACGATGCTGGCCGGATTTGCTTGACTCGACTCGACTCGGCCATCACCGAGGTAAGCAGACCGGCAAAAATTTTCTTCTATATTGACAGCAAGTAGTAATTGCCGTATCGTTACTCTGCATATGCTCGGTGGAATAAGCCTGCTGCCTGTATATCGTCAAGCTAGCAGACAACGGGGAGAACGGTATCTATCCGAAGGCGAATACACCAATACTACCTTACCTTTTAAATCCCGAGCCCCTACTCTTGTGCAATGCCCACCAGATGGTTAACCTGATGCAGCAACAGAGATCCAGCACATGGGACACCCGCATGCATATCTTAATGATGATCGATCGCCAGAGTATAGGTCAAGACCGATCTAGCTGTATTCCGCCTGGGCGCACATCATTCCTGCAAGCCTCATTGTCGGAGGCACCTGGATGTCTCGGATTCATTTTACTCCCAGCCCGAGCATTGTGTAGCCCAGGCAGTTCGGTGATTTTGGCTCAGGTAGGCATGGGAGGCGAAGGTGAGGCTGGGAAGATGTCCTCAGCAGCCAGGACTGTGCATGACAGGGCAGACCGTCTCAGCATAAGCGTACAAACAGTATACCTACCTGTCTAGGTAGCCAGACTTGAATTGTTTGCAGAGTCGACTCAGTCATAATGATGCCCAACTGAGGCTGTCACTGTTAAACGCCAAAAGGCATGAAAACCATCCGGAGTGTACATGTAGGAGTACTCCAACACGTACAGCCACTACTACCCCAAAAGCTACAGGCACTGATTGAAAACCCCAGGTTATTGGCGGATTCAATGACAGAGCGGCCATGATCGGTGATAAGGGTTTAGCTGGAACCTTAGCCGCTGCTGTGTGCACGCCACAAAATGACAGCGCATCACTCCTTTGCCGTCTAGGTAATGCATCGGCGGCGGGCAACCAACGAGTAACAGGCTGGCATGTGTACGAGGGGATCCTGGGACTCTGGGGACGAATGGGGCAGTCACTAGGATGGCAGGCCATCGTCTTGATAGAGGGAGGGGCGTCGTACCCAACAGTGAACCTCAAGGTGATTTCTTGAGCGCATGTCGGAGTTGATCCATGGCCGCCGGAGACGATTGGATTTCCTTGCACCAGCAGGTCAGTATCAGATACGTAGAGACCAGGCTTAGACGCCGGGGGACTGCCCTGTCTAGAAATCTGAGCGAATCTGCTACGAAGCCCAGCGACGCCGTTTCGAATCCACTTGCTTTGCGTTTGCTTCTTCTTTTTTTTTTTCTTGCATTTTTTTCTTCTCTTTGGCCTTCCGATGGACCCTTGCTGCGATGGGACCTTGACAAGGGAGTCCTTGGTGGAGAGGATGCCGGGGTTGATGTGGCCTGCGCGAATCGTGTAGTCCTTGGCTAGACCACGGGCAGCATTAAGGTCGTACTAGCAGCAGCATACGATGTGCTGTACATACTGTAGCCTGGAGTAGTAGTTTGCAAACAGCACGTATCATACGGAGCCAGTACGTACTGTATGAGGCGTTTACTCGTATTTGGCGAGAGACGTGGCAGCCCAGATCTGGCAGACGCAGGAAAAAACAAGGCCTGCCGGGATGAAACGCCGCTGGATGACGGCATTGGCACGCTGCTGGAGAGTCATGATGCCGGAGTTTGCTCCGTTACTGCGCAGCCAAAACGATGCTACTGCGGCGCTTCTGCTGACGATGGTTTCTGGCTGCGATGGGCGTTCTTGAGCAACAAACTACTAGTCAGTCGATTTGACGAAGGGAACGGGATCTCCGCTAGATTAGGTTAGCCCGGCAGAGCTGCAAGCTGGAAGCACTAATCAAGTAGGTTTCGCGTAGGTAGGCGAGCTGTGGTGAGGACATGAATGCTCGCACAGATTTGCCCGTGTAAGTCTAGCAGTGACTAAACGCCTGCCAGCAGCGCCGCCTTGTCCTGGTCGACGATAAGTGCAGCTCAGTTCAGTGCAGCGCAGTGCCCGCTCGCTAGCAAGGTATATCGATAGTATGCATGTACTTCGTGCCACTCTGCTGCTGCAGCCATGGACCCTTCGAATGGAATCCATCGTCCTGCTCACCCGTGGGCTGCCCCGATGCTGCCCCTCTCTGCCGATGCATTGACACTGTACTGTACTCGATGGAGGGGCGCTGCCAGCAATGCACAGTGCCAGCTCGGCTGCGGTGCAGTGGAATGTGGGCGATGCTGGTGGCGCCATTTGCCAGCGCGTCAAGTCATACTGTCCTCCTGGCCCGGCGACACAGTGCATTGCCGTCTCCGATTGGGCGCTGCCATGGCGCCCTGTACTCGCCGTGGCCCTTCTGTGCCCCTCTGTGGCTCCCTGTGGCCCTCGCTGGATCGCCGGCCGACTGCCCCACCGGCCTGCAGCTGCAGATGTGCCTTGGCGCCGCCCATTGGCTACGGCACCAGCTCACCGCCTCTTCGGACCCCCGCTCGCGATGCCTCCAAATCATGCCCACCCGCCGACCACCCACAAACTCCCAGTGCTGCTCCAACCTCGTGCGCTCTGCTCTCTGCTCTGCTCTCCTCCCATACGCAGCGAACCGCCTATCAGCAAGCAACCAAACAAGCTGCTGGCAGAGCAGCGCAGCGCAGTGAGGTATACAGTGCATTTCCAGCGCAGCTCCAAACTCTTCTGGGCACCCAGAAAAGCGTCCTGGCGCGCCGTCCAGCTGGCCTGCAGCAAACCGTTTCCTCCTTCAACCCCGGACGCTGCCCTTCTCCTCTTCCCTTTTCCAACTCGCCCTCCCCGCCGTAATCCCGATCATCCCTCAGACCAGACGCTCCGACTACTGCTGGCGACAACACCACGAAAGAGCGGTGTCATCGCCTCAGCTTCATACAATACGTCCTTTGCTCGCATCCAAGCGTATCGCTTGATCGTTCCTCTCTTCTCTCCCGCAGAATGACCCTCGACTTCAATGCCAACGGCGGGGGCGATGCCTTACTCGATTTGACCTTTGAACAGCAGCAGCGGGACCGGGCAGCTGCCTACGCCTATTCTACAACAACCACAGCTCACTCGAGTCCAGGGCCGTCATCTCATCTCGTCGCGGCAATAGGCTCCTGGCCGCTACCCGTCAACATGAACGCCGCCAGCGCCATCAACTCTCCCCAGGAAGCTCGAGGCAGCTCTCCCGAGGAATATCACCCAAACTCGCCTCTCTCACACATGTCTAGCCCTCACAGCCACCCTTCACCGGTCCAGCACTCGCCTTACCAGCAAGCGACGAACCCTCTGACCGACTGGGCTCTTCAACACCACCAGCAACAGGCTGCTCAGCACCACCACCACCAGGCATTGGCCGCTCATGACATGACACACTATATCCAGGAATCCACGCTGGTCAATTACAATGCGTACCCAAGCTACCAGCCAAATCCCATCGATTATCTACCACCGACCACACAAGCTGCGATGCAGACTCATTTGCTAGAATCACCGTTCAGCTCGATGCCCCCTCTGGATGACACCGCACATGCAATGCACTGGGGAGGTGCAGGGATGGGAAACTGGCAGGACTTTCAAAACACTCTGCAGCTAGACGGATTGCAGACTGTTGGCAGCAATTCCCCCACCGGAACCTATCTTGAGGTTCTCTCATTGCCATCCTCCTCTTCTGGCGATGGCTGGGCGGTGGTGGACTGGGGCAATCCAGGCCACGAGTTGTTTCAACCTACTCCAAGCGCTGCCATCTTTAATCCATCGCAGACTCTGCATTTGAGAACCAACTCTGGTTCATCTGATGGTGGCCGCTCCAACGAACTGAGCAACTTTGAAGAAGTCCAGTCTTTCCCTTCTCCCTACTCGGCAGATTCTGATGGCCACACCGATCATCGAAATTGCTACTCTGCTGATGGCCATCACCACCACCACGCCCACGCCCACGCCCACCACCAACACCACCACAGCCCCGTGGCGGCAGTTGCCCCAGTTTCCATCAAGGCCGAGTCTTCCGTCCGCCACAGCCCTGGCAGTGGAGCAGGTTCAGTGTCTCCCTCTTCGTCCAGCACAACATCAAGGAGGAGCAATGGTATTCGCAAGAGCCCAATTGCTAAAGCACCCAAGCCAGTTGTTAGACGTATTTCTAACGGAAAGAAGGAGGGAGGAAACACTGAGAAGAAGGTGGGCCGTAGAAAGGGTCCTCTTTTGCCAGAGCAGCGAAAGCAAGCCAGCGAGATAAGAAAGCTGCGCGCTTGTTTGCGATGCAAGTTTCTTAAGAAGACTTGCGATAAGGGAGAGCCATGTGCTGGATGCCAGCCGTCTCACGCTCGCCTCTGGCAGGTTCCCTGCACGCGAATTGACATCAAGGACATTGGTTACTTCATGAAGGACTGGAAGGCTGACTATGAGAGGCACATGGACCGTGGAGTTTCTGTTTACAATGTCAAGGGCTTTGCTCAAAAAGAGACCCTCATGTGGATCACCCACGGCTACGGTTTTGCACTGCCCGTCATGGTTCGCGAGGTCTTTGTGGCTGATGACAGCTGCTTCTCTGTCGAGTGGGTTGAGTCATATGTTGCTACTAGCGACACCATCGACTTCGAGACTCGTACCGAGAAGCTCGACGTTGGTGCCGAGGGCATCCGTCTCGATGCTCTTTCAGAGTATCTTGACAAGCACATCGAAGGTCCCTTTGAAGACTTCATTGATGACCACTTTGAGGGCACTCCCTTTATCACTGAGATCCTCAAGACTGCCCACCGCTACTACGTCAAGGAGAAGATGCCCGTCATCCGAAAGGCCCTTAAGTTGGTCCTTGCCTACAACTTGACCATGCACATCACAATGGTCGAGAGCCAGGGCTCTGAGATGCCCCTTGATGGTCAGATCGACGACGAAGACTCCAAGTACTACGGCCGTACTGTTGCGCCTGTCATGATCAACTTCCAGATTAAGTGTGCTCTGGCTGACATGTGGCGCGAGCTCCAGCGGGACATCCTGGAGGAGCTCTCTGCATTGTACTCTGGTGTCTACAGCGGCGAGAAGATGAAGAACTGGCCTACCATCTTCCTCCTGGCCTCAATCCTGCTCGCCGTGTGGGAAGAGATGCAGTTCGACTGCCACTACCGTGTCCCTGACCCCGTGGCGGTGAACAAGTTCTGCAACGACATGGAAACAACCCCTGTTGGTGTTATTGTGGGTCTCTTCCACGCCATCTCTCAGAAGCTTCCCGCCTTCACCGACTGGGACACCCGTCAGCACGGCCACCTGCTTCACAACAATGTTGCGGTCTGTGATGCCATGACCGAAGTGCGACAGCATGTCATCAAGCATGGTAAGTTTGCGTACATCTGCGCGCCACCAAACACACCACCAAGTGGAACTAGACTAACCATTTTCTGCAGAGGCCTACCTGCGAACCCGAAGAGAGGCCAAGTTTGATCGCTATGACTTTGATTCGCTTTCCAACAAGTTCCTGTCAAAGCTTGTTATTCGGGCCAACTAAACCAATTGTGGGCTCTTTCTAATTTGCTTTTTCGCTATCATCTTTCTTTCTTTTTTTTTTATTGTAATGGGGCCGGTTCAGCTAGGCGGACTAGCCAGCATCATTTCCTTCACGACTTTCCTTTTACAAATGATTTTTATACGGTCATTCAGCGACGGCGTTGTGATAAAGATTCTCTGCATAAATCTTTGAGAACGACTTATGAGCTCGCGATCTACTTCACCTTAGCGTTTCTATTCTCTTCATGGGTTGACCGCCGCCATGCACCACGACGTTATTGCGGAATGTCTTACGAGCCTGATATGACTTTCTTCCACGAATGTATGACTTGAAGAAGAAGACCTCTCTCTTTACATCCTTATGCACACCTCACTCTTCCCCCACTATATCTATCTATTGGCTTTTTGGTTTTGCGTTTTTCTATCTTGGGCAGCTCATCTACACTTATTTTTATTGCGGGATATGCGATGTGCGATTTGATTTTTCTTGCTTTTTGAAACGGAGAGATATGGAAACTCTCAAAATATGTTCGTTATGGGATTACAATGTTGCACGATGTAGTATTATGGAATCTACAGACGGAGAGTGGTTATGCAGCATAGAGCGAACATGCATGGTATTAGGCGCCTTGGGCTACGGCTTTTTGACCTGGCCTTGGATGGAGTGGGATGATTTGAACACATGGTGCCTTGAACAGTTAGGCAGTTGGGTGCGATGGCTGGGCATGCCACGAATAAAAAAGCTTTGACTTGTCTGTTAATGGAAGCGATTTGTTTCTTTGAATGATGCGTGTTTTCTGATTTGTGATGTTCATATAATACTAAATAGCTGGAAATAATCTTACGGCCTCACTTACACGATAGCGGGGAAACTCGCTATAGCTTAGAAATACAGATCTTTAGTCGCTGATTGTCACTGATTACAGAGTGCAAGAAGTTGCTGTGCCTGCTGTCATTGATGAAGGAGAACATAGCATTCAACACTGCTGGCCACAGGAGACTACTTAGTGATGTCAGCTACTTGAGTCATCGATCATGAATGAAATGACTGCCGTTCTATGAACTCTTCCTCCCAGAGGACCCTAAAAGGAAATGGCCTTTTATTAGACCTTCATCTTTTCTCGTCCTATATTATCATCTAGAAGATTAGAAAATAAGTCCCGGCATCTATGGAGCCCCTCTTCCGATGTGTAAGCCAGGGTTGAAATGCAGACGACACGATTTGAGGGCAAAGCTATATACACAGAGACTGGTGCGAAGAAGCGTAAATGAAAAAAGCCATTCGGCCGAGAGGCTTTCGGTATTATTAATGGTACTTACTAGAAATCTTACATCTCCGGCAAGGCTGGTCAGACAAAGTGACAAGTACCTGTAATATGCCTAGAATCATGACTTCGCACTCAGCATATTAAAATATTTGCGCTTTAGCACTTTGTAGTTATTTTCCGGAAGCGAGATAGGTTCCTTTGCGTATGTACGGCTTTATTAAATGCCTCCAATTGAACTGAAACTTGCATAGGAGGGCAGCGTTTAGGGCAAGTACCAAGTACGATTCTGTGCTGCAGTGAGCGAGCTGAGACTGCCTCTATAATTTCATGTATGTATATCTAAGACATGAGCAAGTTTCAATAGCGACACCCAAGACAGAAACTCGTTCCAGCATATAAAAGGCAATAATTCGACGTGTAGGGCTGTATAGGGCTATGGGACACTTAGACTACCCAAACAAATTCAGGATTAGCTGCGTGCGTAATAACATTGCCTCATTCATAGTATGATAGGTATTTGAACAGTGCCGTTTTGAGGAATTACCCTTTGCGTCTAGGCTGACTTTTGCTGACGGCATTTGGACTACTTAATCTTGCCAGACATCAACTGAGACCTAAGTCGTGTATGATGCACACGAATCTCTAGGAAAGCCAAGGCCCTAGTATGGTGTCATGAAACACTGGCTGACGAATTGTTTTGCGCTTTGTACTGTTGATGATTTGCAGAATTTGTAATGGGAGTGGGGGTGATGAGTGACGAGTGATTAGCAATATGCTTATACCAAGAGCGTGACTGACGTCCAGGTAAATCCAGAAAAAAGGATTACTTAGTATTATAGCGATATTTTGCGAAACTGGCCCAGAAATTGAATAGAAAGTGGTCTAAGCGTGTAACCGAGTTCAAATTTACCCTGCCTCAGAAGGGATGTCGTGACAATTCTTATGTGTAGCGATAAGTGTGAATGGCCTTTTAGCCATATGATTTGCGACTATAGCCAAAATAGCCCGCTGGCTATCTCGTCTGTATTTGGAATAAAGATTAATTAAACAAAATGGCGTCTATCCACAGTAAAGACTCTATTACTTGGCCAAACATAGAGTCTACGGAAAGCTTGCCTTTCGTCCACTGAACAAACTATCGAACCATCCTGCTCTATGGCGAGGAGTCATGTCCAAGCCGCAAATAGTGTACGAAGGGAAAAAAAAAAAAAAAAAAGAAATTAGATCTCGTCGTACGGAGTATGTAAGAGCTAATGTGATGTGATAGCTATTCCACTCAATGGAACGTTAAAATCCTTCCATTACTGATATGCATCCATCACAAATGCTCTTCCCTCCAATAAAAAACTACTGCCGGCACGCCCGAAATATGTCAAAAAGTCTGGACTCGGATGACGTACCTTTTGGGGTTCGGCTTGCGATAACACGGCCCGTACCCGAAAGAAAAGCGGCACGCCCCGCGCAAGTCCGTCGATTGTGTGGGATTGTAGATTTCGTACTGTAGCTGATACAGTGCAGAAAGTGCCGTTGATACGCCGACGCTATTGGTTGTTGAGAGGACAGCTGAGATGGCAGGATGGTTACAGTGTTGATGGATGTTCTGGAGACTGTAGCCATCTTAACCACAGAGATAGAGAAGCGGCTATTCTCGAGAGTACTCGATTTAGTGAGGTATGTTTGGTTGCATACGAGATAGATAGCGGACACATTTACCCGGAAATAGATGTTTGATTGACTATGGCGTCTTCTCTTTCACAATAGTAATGAGGAAGAGTAACCCGACCTATGTAGGTGCAAATATCCTTTGGAGCTCTCAAACTATACACAGCCTGATGGGGTAAACGACATTGTAGTGAATAATCTCCAAACTAGGAAAGTGGGCTAACAAGAAGCAGTCACATATACGGGGTAGACTTGGAGAATAGTAAGACGTGCATGTTACAAGGCTGTAGATAGGGAAGAAAAAATGGAAGAAAGCGAACTTAAGGAAAAAGAGGCATATATGAAAGACTCTTGAAGGTCACTAATAATCGAGCTATGAACTAGGAATATACAATATTGAGCGAAAGGCTTCCCCAGCCCATCTCTTTAGATGCTTTCATCTCCCCTTAGAAAAGAAATCATAACATATGCATGTAATCCAGCTTGTACATCTCGAATAGGCACTTTATGTCTATCATCACCTGCCCAAAAGACTGTTTGATACGATCATGGTCCCTCTACACATCCTTTCCAAAGGTGGAGAGAACATATTTCTTGTACAAATTATATATAATGAATTATACAATCCATATAAACAAATTGGTATCGCTGCAAAGTAATATAAATCTTGCTACAGCTTCCCGCTACAAAGTCACAGCCCTTCCTAACACCTCCCGAATCCCAACTCCTGCCTACCGCTTCCCTTTCCGTCTATTACTCGTCTTCTTCTTTGCCTCAGGAACACTCATAGTGCCCCCCTCAAGCTCACCCTCCTCAATCTTTCCCTCATTCTCCATCTCTTTCAGCTTTTCCTGGCCGGAAATAAACATTGTCAAATCTCGATTCATCTCTTTTAGGTCTGCAATCTCCGTCTTCTGCTCCTCCATCTGCTTGCGCATCGTGGTCGCCTCGCCATCGAGATGCTCGATCCGCTTCATCAGGCCTTCGTTGATGCGCTTTTCTTCTTGCAGTGCTTGGCCTAGGCTCCTCGCCAGGTTTTCGCCCTTCTTGGCCTTGCCTTTTTCTCGTTCGAGATCGCGCTCCAGCTGCGGGACAGTCTCCTTCGAGAGGGTGTTGAGTTGTTGCTCCAGGTGTTTGGATTTCTCCAAGGCTTCAGACGCCTGTTCTGCAGCCTTCTCGGCCACTGCCGAGAATTTCGATGCCTTGTCGGCCATTTTGTTAATCATTTCCTCGTAATAGGCTCTTTGAGATTCAAGTTGGCTTGTAATCAAGTGAGTGTACTCCATTCCGATTGTCTGCAGCTTTGCCCGTGGGACTACGTCATCTTCTTCTCCTTCGCTGTTGGCCGTGTCATTACTTCTCATCGGAAGCTCAACAACTTTACCATCGCCTTTATCGCGGATGAGGCGATGCACCCACATATCGCCGGCGTAGTCCCACACGTATTGTGTCTCCAGCTCCAAAGCAAAGCAGTGTGCCGTGTCTTTCCAGTGGTCCTTGGCGTGACCCCCCTTATATCGACCGCATCCCACATAGCCACATATCAAGCAAATCCAGAGGTCATCCACACAATCACAGACACTGCACAAGTTGGAGGATGATCCCCCAAAAGACTGGCTGTAAGGATTTGACGGATCGCTCTCTTCTGAAGGGTTTGTAAACCGGCAAACTGGGCATCCTGCTCCTTTCCAACTTTGCAAACACGTGCAGTGGAAAACATGAGAACAAGGCACAGTCATCAAACCGTTCGTTTCGTCCATTCTCTCCAGACAGACTGGACATGTGGGCAATTCCACGAGGTTCGGCGTGGGAGGAGGGAAAGGCTTTAGGCTATTCGCAACGGCTGCCTGACTGGATGAGATGGAATAGTCACGTCCTCTTGCTCGAGTTGGTCTTTCAAACGTGATGCTCTTCACGAACACCACATGGCAGGCCTGAGACTGTTCGCCAATGTTAATATGCGGCTATTCCTTTAACACCAATATCCGTTGATTGTCATACGTACCCCCATAGAGTTGAAAATTTTGCCATCGTACTCTCGCCTCCACTGTTTCGCCCGTTTGCTATCTCGAAACTTGAGCAGAACCAGGTACCTACTCATTCGCGAAGTCATGACCATACGACAATGGCTAATATCTCCTTGCCACCGTTCTCCCAAAAATCCCAAGAAGTCTGAAGGCGACATGTACGCAGGGACGGCAGGGATACATAGCGTGGTGCAATCTTGCATATCACCAGCCTGTTCCTCCTCTACGTCCTCGTTGTAAAGTCCAGGTGTCTCTTCCCCCTCTTTGTAGAAATGCACAATGCCCCATCCAACCTCTGTGTTTTTTCCTTCGAATTCGATAAACTCTGCTTTGGTAGCCGTTCCTGCGCCGCTGAACGACGGTCCCAGAGTTGGCGCAGCTGATGGCCCAGCCGCAGCTGCAGCCTTGCTGCCCTCTCCAGCCATGTTCCTCTCGTAGACCAAGCTGGGATCTACAGTCTCGATGTTTATGCGTCCGAATCGCCAGTCTTGGATCCTAGTCTGCGGCTGTAAAATGGCTGGCGACGACGATATGCCGTTTGTTCGCTCTGACGGTTGTCGTTTGGGCAAAGGCTTGATTTTGTGTCCGTTTTCGACCGGTGCTCGCGGAACCCCACCGTCTACAATTTCTGTCTTCTGGTTTGCGCCAAGCACGGCTCTGCGGTCCAGAGTCGCCGATGCGCCAAAGGATCTTCGTCTATTTGTATCTAGTCTCTCGATATTGTATGCCTCCGAGCGATAAGTTCGAGGATGCGCGGGGAGGTCGTCAAAAATGCTGGCTTCGCCCGACGGTAGCCAGATATCTTGGCCGCTGCCTTCAGCAGGAGCTCTCGCTTCGACGGAGGGGTCTTCGTTTGGATAAAGCTCGAATTTAATATGGAAGAAATAAGAAGTCATTTCTGAGCTGTCGATGCCGGCGACAATTCATAAGAAAGTGCGTTTGCGAAAAGTTACCGGACGTAGTGGTCAAAGGAGCAAAATGGTGGAATGCCGAGGTGGCAAGAGTTGGAGGCTGCTCGTGGGATTATTAAGGCGGCAGAAGACGCTGAACTCGAAAAGAACAAGTTGGTATTCGTTCGATGTGCATGGCACCAAGTGGAAACATGGACGCAGAGGCTGCAATTTATAATGACAAGCACAAAATCAAGAGCGAGGCTTTGGGTTGAAGGTTTCCCACCAAAAGCGCCATGCGACTCCATCGATACGCCGTTACTAACGGTGGAGATACACTTAGGTGCCAAAAGTCTGCGCCACTAGAGACCCCACTAGTATACAATAATAAACCACTAAAAATAACACCTAATCTTCAAACAGCAATTACACAATAACAAGATGTTAGAAATGCATGCTTTTAGTATTAAAATAAGCGCTAATTGTTAAAGAAATAGGGAGTTTAATTTAAAGTAGAAAGGAGTAATATATAAGGTGGTATTATATAGTAACTCTTATATATGCATTATAGCTAATTTTTATATAATACACTTAACTATATAAGCAATTTAGTAGCATTAGTAGGAAGATAGTATTATATAAAAGAAGCCTTATTTAAGTTAGCTAAGGAAGCTTTTAAAAGCAAAGATTTAATATATTATACTTTTATTAAAAAGAAATTAAAAAATAATATAAAGTGCACTTATTAATGCAGTTAATAGTTATATAACCTTATAAATAATCTATTATACTTTATAATATAAATATAAGCGTAAATGGAAGTTAATATAATAAATTAAAATATTAAAAGAAATAGTAAAAGCTAGGCTATAATTTACTTATAATTAGGAAGAAAAAAAAGGAGAATTAGTTAAGGTATAAGCATTTAAAGTTAAGCTAGTAATTAAGGCTAATATATATAATAGGCCCTCTTTTTAAATAAAGCTATAGTATAAAATAAATCTAATAATAAGTATAGTTAAGTATTCTAAGTGCCTAATAAAAGGTTTAATAAAGAGATAGTTAATATTATAATATATAGGTAAGCTTAGATCTTTATTATAATTTAAGAAGGGATTTAAAAAGGCAGCTAAACCTATTTAGTTATTATAAAATATAATCCTAATGCTTTAAGGTAAGAATATAGTATAAGAAGCTATTAAAATATATTATTAAAGGGCCTTTTTCTTATATATAATAGTATATATTTATTTTAGTAAAATAATATAAAAATTTATAATTTTAATAGTATATTAGAATGGCTTTAATTATATAGTATTACCTATATTAACTGGCTGCTTTATAGCTTAAATTTTAATTTAATTAAGCATATTTAAAGCGCCCTAAAGAAAAAGCTATTATAAATCTACCTAAAGCTCTAAGATTTAAAGCAGAATTACATAAATATTATATTATTAAAGTAAAAGATAAAGAAGGCTTAGGATCTAATAGACTAGGAATTAATAGATAGGCTTATAAAGTTAATGCCCTACTGCCTTATAGCAGTATATATAGCTTAGGGTTATTATATATAATATTAATCTATAGAAGCTAGGCTATTTAATAATATAAAGATATTGCATTTTCTAATAGAATTTGTTATGTTATTTGCGTTTGAAGTTATTGCATAGGTTAGGTGGTGTGGGATCTGTTGTAGCGTGGGGTCACTAGTGGCGTAGACTTTTGTCATATAAGTGTAATTAAGAATATCTCCACCTCGTCATTTTGACCAACAGATGGAACCACTTTCACCTATCTCAGTACGATCAACTACGTGATGGCAGTCTACAATTTTCACAATTTTCACAAAAAGTCATTATGGAGATCAAGAGTTGCAAGTAAAATCCGTTCTTTTGAACGGAATGTGCTTGTATTGACGCGCGCCTCAAGATTGGCAACGCAGAAATGTGCTAGCATAAAGTATTGACGACCATCCAAATGGTCAAGTTCCCATATTTGTCGTAAAGTTCCATTTAACGCCCATCTTCCAAACAATCATTACTGTAATCCATCGCAGACACCTTACTGGCCACCACGCAGACGGAGAACCAAGTGCAGGGTGCTCTCCTTCTGGATATTGTAGTCGCTCAGGGTGCGACCGTCTTCCAGCTGCTTACCAGCAAAGATAAGACGCTGCTGATCAGGGGGGATACCCTCCTTATCCTGAATCTTTGACTTGACGTTGTCGATGGTATCAGATGACTCCACTTCCAATGTGATTGTCTTGCCGGTCAAAGTCTTGACAAAGATCTGCATACCACCACGAAGACGAAGGACAAGGTGGAGAGTGGACTCCTTCTGGATGTTGTAATCGCTCAGAGTGCGACCGTCCTCAAGCTGCTTACCAGCAAAGATAAGACGCTGCTGGTCAGGAGGGATACCCTCCTTGTCCTGAATCTTGGACTTGACGTTGTCAATGGTATCGGATGACTCGACCTCGAGAGTGATGGTCTTGCCGGTGAGAGTCTTGACGACTGATAGACATGTTAGGACCATGTTGCAACGCGGAGATAGAGATCAAATTGACTTACAAATCTGCATACCACCACGGAGGCGGAGAACCAGGTGAAGGGTAGACTCCTTCTGAATGTTGTAGTCGGACAGAGTTCGGCCATCCTCGAGTTGCTTGCCAGCGAAAATCAGACGCTGCTGGTCAGGAGGAATGCCCTCCTTGTCCTGAATCTTGGACTTAACATTGTCGATGGTGTCGGAAGACTCGACCTCGAGGGTGATGGTCTTGCCGGTGAGGGTCTTGACGAAGATTTGCATGGTCGCGGATTAAGCGGTTATCGCTGTAGAATGGTTGGGGTTGGGTATAGTAGAAGATTCGCTGGTAGCGGATATTCCTTAGGAAGCAGAAGAGATGTGTGTGTGGATGGAAAAGAGAGAAGAAGAAGCGTGAGTTGCTGACAGGCAGGCGGTCCTTTATGTAGTGACAACTCAAGGAGGAGGCAAGTGGAAGCCTGAGGGGGCGGTGACCAACAAGGCGAGAAGGCGCAGTGACCAGCCCGGGCGCGGTGCAGCTGGCCCAGCAGGAGGTCACTGCTACCCGCGCCGATGAGTAACTGGTGGCAAGCGGCCCCATGCATGATTCATCAGCCAATGCAATGGCCCCGAGAAGGCTCCAGAATCATCCGGGGAAGGCGAGGCGCCTGTTGTCGGTACCGCATCCGCACGCAACGGGTGGTGGGCCGCGAGGTATCGTGGACCTGCATCCGGCTACGCTGCCCTCCACTTGGGGGTCAGGCATTCAGCCTATCGAAAGCGGTGGGGCGCTGTATCGCTCTAGCTGGTGTTGCCTGTCGCCCCTCTCTTGCGTTCCCCCAGAATCGATGTCTCTGCGCAGCCCAGCCGGTTCGGCGTGGCAAATAATCGAACAGTTTAACTGCGCAGAGAGGCGAATAACGGAGAATAAGATATGCATCAATATCGCATTTATTTTCCATGTAACTGCAGTTTTTTTTTCTTCCATCTTTCTTCCCTTTCTCCCTCAGACACGATGGGTTGCAGCTGCTTGCCGCATTTCGCCCGAGATACCACCCGTACGGAGATGCTCGGAACAGCAGCCCCTAGAAAATCGCGTTATCAGACCAGCGGTCAACGTCAGTGACGTAGTTCGCTGGCCATTCACTGGCCGTTCACTGCGCTTTCCAGGCTCGGCTACCGCACCAGCGCAACGGCTTACCTCATTTGCGCCAACGCAAGCGCAGCTTATCAAACACGCTGGCCTATGTACCTGGCAACAAGAAAGAGTCTTGCGCAATCAGGATTTCGTCATTCGGACAAGGGGTCGTCTCGCCATGCAGAAATTGCATCACCTTCGCGATTTCACCACAGGAGGGGCCGAAACTGGCGTCCGGTTTTAGTACCCGCAGACTCGCGCAAGCCGCTTCTGTGGGGGCTGGCATCAATTCGAACATAGGCAGCGTGAAGTAATTTTGTAGAAGATGCCTTTGCCAAAGATGGCAAAATGTCAAAAGGCGGGCAAATCTAACCGGCCGAGAATGACGTTCATAGATTGTTACAGAACTCGCTGAACAGCGCTGATATCGCGTAACTTCTTTCAGCGCTCTTATCTGGCCCCATGCACCCTGATGGCGGAATATCAATGAAGGAAACGAATGCCAGCACCCGAACTCTCAAGACCGTAACCCGTGCTATGGAATGAACGACAATCTTGATGGTTTTAATGTCAAACCAAGAAGGCGATCGCTCAGATCATGTAAACCAAGCTGCTAGAACACCTGTTTAAAGTTAGAGCATAGACAAGCCAGATGTTATGATCCCTGCCTGCAGTCGATCCGGATCAGCCCGCCAGGAACAACTATGTTGCCACTTGCCTATGAGGCGGCCCCTGCTTTATATCCTCTTATGGGCGGAATCTATCAAGCCCATCTAAGTTAGTACATATTTTCCTATTAATCCAATGAAGCGTAATTCATGATCCAATGGATAAGATCAAAATCTCGTAGGAGGAATACGATGTGCTCAACTCCAGAGAAAAGATAAGAGAACCTCCACAGCGAAGTGTCTTCTCGAAAACAAAGATAAAGACTTGAAAAGGGCCTATGGAACAATTACTCCAGAAGAAAAAGTGATCATGCTCACCTATCTGATGGGCTCAAGCTGGTAAGCCCTAAGAAACACAAAGTGACTTCGCCACATTCTTGCTCAAGTAAAATGCTCTGTGTTCGAAAATCTCCAAAAGTCAAGTAGAAGAGACCTATCAAGTACCGAAAAGCTGGAGTATTGGCGGCGAGTATATATAAAAGGCTACTGAGATGGATGCCAAGCTGATATTATATGACAAAAACACCACAGAAATACGCAACACTTCTATGCGTACCTAAGCTCTGCTTGCAGCCTCACTAGATCTGCCTTTTTATAAGCGATAACTCGGATGATCTAAGTTATCCAAAGAATGCTAAATAGGTAGACTCATTGTTGAACAAAGAGCATGCATGTTGAGTGGGTGGCTTTATATGGGTACTACTGAGACCATTATTCTCTTCTTTCAGACTCTAGTTAGCAAACAGTCCCAGAATATTATTGCTTTGGAGAGTGGTATCTAGAACGCACTCTAACGTCAAGACATTCCCTGCTATGTCTTTTACTTTCTAACTGACAAATTGTCTTCATTTTCCGTCCTCAACCTAGGGCTACGAGTGTCTGCCATATTTAGCAAGCATCTTCTTTTGACATCAACCATGGCGATTCCAGAATGACGTTCTCCAGATGAAGCACACCTTTATTGAACATTTCCTGGTAAATTTTAGATAAGATTAATGGCCAAATACATGTAAATTTAAAAGAAATAGGCGTCCTTCTGTACTGACGAAACCCCGGGAAGACCTGGCGGGTGTATCTGATGAACGAATATGCACTTTCGTACAATCACTTGGTTGACGCTAGACGTGGCTTACAGAGGGATTTGCAGTTAACAGCGCGTTTGGCGTTTTCTCATTTCTTATCTGCGATAGACAGTTGTGGCTTATTAGTTGCTCATAGCCTAGTTTGAAAGATACGGTTGGATTTCATTGTTGGTGGTGCGTTATTACCCAATAGACACGTCTGACAGGGATTGAAGGTTGCTTCAGTTGCTGATAGAGTTTACTAGAGCTCACTGCAAGCAAATTGTGTCTCAAATCTAGAGCTTAAATGCTTTTTTCTCCACATTATGGGCCAAAGCATCAGTCAGTGTCAATAGCTTTGTTTTCACTGACAGTTACGCGATCAAAGACAAATTCCAGACATCCTTTGTGCTCTCACTCCCTTGCTGGGAATGGTATGATGAGAGCAGCCGCAAGCACATGTTAATGGCAAGACAATATAAGAAATAAAACCACTAGTATTGCCCCGTACTACCTTATACGGAGCGACATGCCTCGTTTCAGCAGCCTTACCGTGCCGTATCGCCGTTCGTCCGTCCGCGGCTAGCGCTGAAGATTTGCCGGTTACTCCCTGTAACGTTAATATTACTGGTACTAAAGATAGAGATCACATGGGAATGGGCTCGAAGTTGGACGCGCTCGTAATTTGAGAGGCATCAAGCCGAGAAGAATCCAGTAATAGCTCGAATCAGCATTTTTTGTTTGGAATGCTCCCTATTTCACTTTTTCTCTTTCGAGATAGCAAATAGCGAACAAAGAAGAGTTGCGACGCTGAGATCCATCTGACGCATCACGCCAACTAAGAATCTTAAGCCCCTCCTTCGCTCTACGCAGCAAAGCGTCATCCACCCCGTGCCAGCTTTTCGGGCTAACAGCTTGGAGCTGCGGTACTAGAGGGGTTGATCTGTTTTTGTCCACTTTTTCTCTCTTTACACATCAAGCTTCGCACAGCTTGAGCGTTCTCTCTCGCTCGGCACATCGATCAGAGTCACAGCGGTATAATTATTGCTAGCGAGACGAAAAAAATAGACTGAAAAAAGAGGGCTTCGCAAAAATGGCGTCGAAAGAAGTCGCGGCGTCGACTGCGACAGATGCAGAGCGTCATGAGGCATCGGCCGAGGGGTCTGAGCAACCCCAGAAGGAGCTCTACCCCATGATCAACTGGAAGTACGACCTGTTTCTCTACGGCATGGGCAATCTGGTAAACCTGTTCTTCAGAGAGGTTATCCCACGAGGCGCATGGAGAGTTCCACAGAACGGACCAGTGCTCTTTGTCGCTGCGCCGCATGCAAACCAGGTATAAAATTCCTATCTTCTCTCAACAGTTTTTTTGTTCTGGAGTTTTGCGATAAATCCGAAGGGAAAGGTAAACGTCATGCTTACACGAACCGCAATAGTTTGTTGACGCCATCCTTCTGCAACGAACACTGCGACTAGACGCCAACCGCCGAGTATCGCTCCTGATTGCGCAGAAATCTGTCCACGGTTTCATTGGCTGGGGATCCCGTCAAGTCGGCTCCGTTCCCGTCGGGCGAGCACAAGACGCCGCGAAGCCTGCAACGGGCTTCATCTATCTCCCGGACCCGATCAACGACCCGACGCTGATTCGAGGAGTGGGCACAAAGTTTGGCGAGGGCGAGGGCGAGGCTCAAGGAATGCTGTTTTTGCCCCCGGGTAAGAAGACATCGGGCGAAAGTGTCAACATTGATCAGATCCTAGGCCCCGAGGAAATTCGCATCAAGCGACCATTCAAGACTCAACTGGGCCTGAAGCAGCTCACCGGTCGAGACGATATTGATAAAGATGGCAACTTTACGAATAAATCAATCAACGGTCCGGCGCCGGGATACCAGGGGACTAAATTCAAGCTTGCGCCTCATACGGATCAGACAAAAGTGTACGAGGCTGTCTTTGCGCGACTGAGGAGTGGTGGATGTGTCGGTATCTTCCCTGAAGGTGGCAGCCACGATCGCTCCGAGCTGCTCCCAATCAAGGCCGGTGTGGCCATCATGGCTCTGGGAGCGCTGGCCGAGTCGCCCAACTGTGGCCTCAAGATTGTGCCCGTGGGCATGAACTACTTCCACCCACACAAGTTCCGCTCGCGTGCTGTTATTGAGTTTGGAGCGCCCTTTGAGATTCCGCCACACGTGGTCGAAATGTACCGGAATAACCAGCGAAGAGAGGCAATCGGCCAGGTCATCGACACTGTCTACCAAGCTCTCAGCTCTGTGACCGTCTCGGCTCCGGATTACGACATCCTAATGGTGATTCAAGCAGCGAGAAGACTCTATAACCCTACCGGCAAAAAGCTGCCTTTGCCCGTCGTGGTGGAATTAAACCGACGCTTGGCCCTGGGCTACGAGCGTTATAAAAACGATGAGAGGATAACTCAGCTGTCTAAGAGCGTGAAGGAGTACAATTCGCAGCTGCGGTATCTCAATCTGAGGGATCACCAAGTGCAGTACGCCACCATGTCGATCTGGAAAGTCATTGTGCTATTCATCTACCGCTCGATCAAGCTCCTGATTCTCTTCCTCTGCACGGTTCCCGGTCTCCTCCTATTCTCCCCAGTCTTTGTGGCCACGAAGATTATCAGCCGAAAGAAGGCCAAGGCGGCACTGGCGGGCTCAACTGTCAAGATCCGTGGACGTGACGTCATGGCCACATGGAAGATTCTTGTTGCCTGTGGATTGGCTCCGACGCTCTATCACGGCTACTCGATTGCTGTGGTTGCTAGGGCCTGGTATGATCGTCTCTGGGGCTATCTACCGGAATGGGTGCCTCTCATTTTGGTGTACCTAGCTACCTGGGTGGCCTGGACGGCCATCACTATTGCTGCGCTGCGGTTCGGAGAGGTGGGAATGGATATTTTCAAGTCTCTTAGACCGCTGGTGCTATGTCTAGTTCCAGCATCAGATTACAACATTCATAAGCTGAAACTGAGGCGGGCAGAGCTTAGCGCGCAAGTAACGGAGCTCATCAACACACTTGGACCAGAAATGTTCCCCGACTTTGATAAAACAAGACTCGTTCCCGATTTTACGAAAGTCGAGACAGGCGGCACTCAGTCATCGCCCGCAGAGACTCGCCCTCGGCGCGACAGCGACCAGTCAAGCACTGGTGTCGACTTGGAGACGCCTCCGGCGTTGTCACGACGCAGCACTACGCAGTCCAGCCGCTTGCTGCCTAGGAACGACTCTTTCAGTAACATTGGCAGAGTTGGCATCTTCTCAACACGGCCGCCATCACGTTCACGCAGTCGATCCAACAGCTCGGGTGGCGGCTTCGGGTCTAGCGGGTTCCCAATCAGCGGATTCACAACCCTGGATTCTGCTGAAGGCTTTGGTGAAGCTAGCCGCAAGATCAGAGAAGCCATGAAGGATAGGCGGAGGAAGTCTGATAAGGTCAAGATGCAAAGCGGTGCAGATGAGGATGAGGATTCTGATAGCGATGAAGACGGATACAATGAAGCGAGGAAGAAGAATGTGTAAGAGGAGCAACGAGCAACCCGCTTAATGAGGGTGAATTGTGCGCGGGTGTCACACATATTGTCCTTTTTGCTTTTCCTTTCTTTTTTGCTTTCTTTTTTCATCTTTTTTAAAACTTTTCCCTCGGTGGTTTTCTTCTCTCTTTTTGTGTATATGTAGTTTATCAAACTTCTCTAGGGAAATAGCGAATGTGGGTTTCTTGTTGGCATTTTTGGGTCGTGATAGACTTTACAGCCTTTCATGGCCAATCGTCCACTGTTCCAATGATACGCAAGGTGATATCGTTATGAGTATAGGCGAAAATTTTCCTGTTGACTTGTACATCGGAATTGCTCCCAGTCGACGCCGTCAAAACTAGATTCTGAATGTCACTTAAATCTATTGCAACATTGTATACTCACATCCGCGCGAAAGTGAGCTGGTAAACCTTATTCGACGGTCATGCAGGCATCCCAACTCTTTTCTTTTCTTCGTGTATGATTTAAATTGCAGTATAAGAAAATTGCCTCGGCGCTGAATCCAACGAATCACCAAAGGCCTGACCTGAGTGCAGTATCCGACACACCTGCGAGCTGAACCAAGCCACCAGTTTCAACCCCAGCGAATGAGGTGATTATGCAAGTGCAAATAGGCACCCACGGCCGAGGTGACCCCGGCGAATAGCTGATACACAGCCTTCTCGCCAACTTGTTTCTGCCCGATTCTGCCCAACCGCTTTTGTTTGAGTGATGGTCGCGGTGTCGTGGCTTCTTTCATCATCAAGCCTATTGGATTACTGCAACTCTGTCCATCAACTTGGGCGCATATCTTCAAATATACCTTGCATTTGAATCATCTCACCCACTGACATGCTTCAGCCTGATGACTACACGATCGGCTGGATTTGCGCCATAAGAACGGAGTATGTGGCTGCACGAGCATTTCTCGACGAGGAACACGAAGGACCTACAACTGTGTCGCCCAATGACAATAACGCTTATACACTGGGCAAAATTTGGGGACACAATGTTGTTATTGCTGTCTTACCTGACGGGGAGTACGGAACATCCTCTGCTGCTAGTGTCGCAAGAGACATGATGCATAGCTTTTGTAATATCAGAGTTGGTCTGATGGTCGGGATTAGTGGTGGCGCGCCGAGCAAAAGGCATGATATCCGTCTGGGCGACATTGTGGTCAGCGCTCCTCGAGACGGAAAGGGTGGCGTATTTCAGTATGACTTTGGCAAAACCATTCAAGACCAGAGTTTTAAGCAAACGGGGTTTCTAAACCAGCCTCCGGCCGTCTTGCGTACAGCAGTTACTGTAATCAGGGGCCAGTACGAGAGCGATGGCCACGGCCTTGAAGGGGATATTAACAACATCCTCCTACAGAAGAAAAGACTCCAGAAAACATACAGTCGGCCACATCAAAGTCTCGATAGGCTTTACCGATCTGATATCGTGCACCCTAGGTATTGCGATAATTGCTCAGCAGCCTGTGGTACTGACGTATTGAGGGTAGCATTGCGACCCGAAAGGACTGAAGACGAGGATAATCCGGCAATCCACTATGGCATCATTGCTTCTGGAAATCAGTTAATGAAGGATGCTCTGATTAGGGATAAGCTTGCTGCGGAAGAAGATGTACTATGCTTTGAGATGGAAGCGGCAGGGCTGATGAATCACTTTCCTTGCCTGGTCATCCGCGGCATATGCGACTATTCGGATTCCCACAAGAATAAGGAGTGGCAGGGTTATGCCGCAATGACAGCAGCGGCATATGCAAAGGATCTTCTCCGTCGAATAGCTCCAAATAGGATTGAAGCTGAGAAGAAGATTAGCGAAGTACTTTCTGGTGCGTCGCAGGCAATTTGAATTACCAAACAATAATTATTAATCATGTATGATCTCCAGGCGTCCAGCAGGGTATTGACAAAGTTATCCAAGTGCAACATGACCAAGCTAAAGAAGAAATCCTTGATTGGCTTACGCCAATTGAATATGGCCCTCAACATAGCGACTTTTTCAACAGACGACAGCCGGGAACTGGTCAATGGTTTTTAGGCTGCGATGAGTACCGGACGTGGTTGGGCTCTGACAAGAGCACACTATTCTGCCCAGGCATTCCGGGATCAGGCAAAACTATTCTCACAGCGATCGTGATTAACGATCTCATCACAAGATTCCGAGATGACCCAACGATAGGCATTGCGTACATCTATTTCAATTTCAGACAGAAAGACGACCAAAAGGTTGAAAACTTGATGGCGAGTCTGCTGAAACAGCTAGCTCGAAGCCAGTCTTTTTCAAAGAGCGTGATAGATCACTATACCCAACACAAAAAGACGCAAACAAAACCATCAGCGGATGAGATTTTAAAAGCTCTTCAGTCCGTTGCATCTATGTACTCGAAAGTCTTCATCATTGTCGATGCGCTTGACGAATGCCATTCGTTCAAGGACTGCAGATCAAAACTCCTATCATATATTTTCGATGTTCAAGCCAACACTGTTACTAATTTCTTTGCAACTTCGCGACCCATTCCAGATATTGAAGAGCAGTTCAAGACGAACCTCAGACGCGAAATTGTAGCCACTAATGAAGATGTGTGCGTATATCTTGAAGGCCACACGTCGGATCTCCCAACGTGTATCGCAAAAAGGCCAGATATACAGGAAATAATCAAGACTGAAATTGCAAGTGTTGTGGATGGAATGTCAGTATTTTGCTTGCCCCAAAGTTATCGGACCGCCGCTGACACCCATTCAGGTTTCTGCTTGCGCAGCTCTATCTCAATTCGCTCAAAGACAAGACATCCCCAAAACAAATAAGATCTGCATTAGAGCAGTTCAAGAAGCAAAGCCAATTGGGACTAGGAGAAGACAAGAAGCGTGAAATTTTAGAAAAGGCATATGAACAAGCAATGGACAGAATTAATAGTCAGATGCCAGGTTTTCGAGTGCTTGGAAGGAAGGTCCTGGCATGGATCACCTGCGCAAAACGGAAGCTGACCACATCGGAACTCCAACATGCCCTTGGAGTAGAGGTCGGAAGCACTGAGCTTGATCCGGATAATATTCCAGAGATTGAGGACATGATCTCAGCGTGTGCTGGATTGGTTACAGTTGACAAAGAGAGCAATGTCATTCGTTTAGTTCACTACACAACACAAGAGTACTTCGATCGAACACAACAAGATTGGTTTCCGGATGCAGAGGTCGATATCACTGAAACCTGCATTACTTATCTCTCTTTCACTATCTTCGAGAGTGGTTGCTGTCAAACTTGGAATGAATACAACGTGCGGCTACGATCAAATGTGCTCTACAACTACGCTGCGCATAACTGGGGACATCATGCTCGCGCCGCTCCAGACAAACAGCTAATTCTTGATTTTCTGGAGAGTGGAGCAAAAGCGTCTGCCTCATACCAGGCACTATTTCTTATTAAATACTATGCATTTATGCGGCCGGATTGGGGAATGGTAAGCGTTCATCTTGCAGCGCATTTCGGGCTAGCGTGCATGGCTTCTTTGCTTGACAATGGGCATGATGTAAATCTTAGGGGTAGCAATGGACGCACGCCACTCTATTGTGCCGTCGCTAACGGGCACGAGGCCACCGTGAGGCTACTGCTTGAACACGGCGCTGACATGGGGGCGAAAGATGATGAGGGTTGGACACCACTTTTATTGGCTATATCGAATGAGAATGAGGTCATTATAAGGCTCCTGCTCGAGAAGGGCGCCGACGTCAATATACCACATGGGGAATATGGTCAGACACCGCTTTATTTGGCTGCCCATCATGGAAATGAGGCCCTTGTAAGGCTCCTGCTTGAGAAGGGCGCCGACGTCAATATACCAGAGGGGCAATATGGTCAGACACCGCTTCATTTGGCTGCCCATCATGGGAATGAGGCCTTTGTAAGGCTCCTGCTTGAGAAGGGCGCCGACATTGAGGCGACAAATGGCGCAGTATGGAAGCCGCTTGATTCGGCTACTGCAAAGGGGCATGAATCTATTGTCAAGTTGCTGGTTGAGAAGGGCGCCGACGTCATGGCGACAACTTATTGCTCACCGCTTCATTTAGCTATTAATCATGGGAATGAGGCCCTTCTAAGGCTCCTGCTCAAAAAGGGCGCCAACGTTAATATAATAGATGAGAAATATGGTCAAACACCACTTCAATTCGCTGCTGAGAATGGGCATGAGTCTATTGTTGGGCTGCTTATTAAGAAGGGCGCCGACGTTAATATGGAAAATAAGTATGGGGGTCAGACATCGCTTCATTTTACTGCTCAAAATGGGCATGAGTCTATTGTTAGGCTGCTGGTTGAGAAGGGTGCTGAAGTTAATATAATAAGTAGGGGCTATAGTTGGACACCGCTTCATTTTGCTGCTCAAAATGGGCATGAGTCTATTGTCAGGCTGCTGGTTGAGAAGGGCGCCAATGTTAATATGACAAATAGGTTCTATGGTTGGACACCGCTTCAGCTGGCTGCTAAAAACGGGCATGAGTCTATTGTATTGTTGCTGAAGCGATACCCTTAATGACTATGAGGCCATGCCCTTTAGACAATGGTGCCTGCGTGGTCGGTCACAAGGAATGAGAGCTTTCAATGCAACAATCCTGATCTCCCAAAGCGCGTGTCCTATCGCTGAAGCGGTATGCTCTCACTCATTGTAATATAAGACTATCTAAGCCCGGGCCGTGATGTTATAAGATACTGGGTATGCTCCGCAGACAAGCACCGGTGAATTGTGCTCGGAGATGCTCGGCGATGGCTGACATCAGGGATTGCGGGGGAGATTACGTGGCAGATGATGAAAGAATTGACAAATATTTGTCCTTTGAACAGCTAGTTGACGGAAGACTAACATATAGTGGATGAGGCATGGAACAAGAGATAATGACGACAACGTCAAAAAGTTCGAGCACGCGGAATACCGGCAGCGATATCAGAGATGCGGCGATGACGGGAATTTCCCGTTTCGGCGCAGCCCTCCCTCCACGCGGGTAAGGCAAGCCCCCATCGGGCCATCGGCTTAGCATCCGAAGCGAAGAGGGAGGGGCGCTGCGTTAAAGTGGATTTGGTGGGTGGCCGATTCGCTGTGCCGCGCGGTTGGGGCAGGATCTGATAAGGATTTTATCTTCTTGGCCTCCAAGGCATATTGTGCTTACACCGGTTAAGTCCGAGCTTGGGGGGGAATTCAAGGATTCAATTGTTCTTTTCCTTTTAAAGGAGCCCGGCAGTGTTTCGCGACTGTGGCTGTTTGTTCTTTTTCTTTCTTTTTTAAAGTTTGTTTATCTTGTTTAGCAAGCAAGCGGTTGTATCTATTGGAAAAAGTTGCCCCCCTTAACTAGACACTGGGCTTCGGGTTATCCACTTTGACTATTTTCTACTCTACTCGGAGGCGGATTTCTTTTTCTCTTCTTCTTTTCACCATGCCACCACCTTCCGCCACCACCAACGGCAACGCAGCAGCACCGCGCATGCCCGTCAAGCAGAAAATGGCCGTCTCGCTGAAATCGCTCATGAACTCGGTGCTGGGCGCCGTGCCGGCCTCCGTCGCGGGGCAGCTGGCGGCACCGTCGTCGAGTGGGGGCTCGGCGCCGATAGAGGCGCTCTTTGGAAAGACGTCTGCCGAGGTGGACGGTGAGGAGTGTCTGCACGACTGCGAGAGCTGCTCGGTCAAGTACCCGCGCGGGTTCAAGATTGACGAAGAGGATGTGTTATATGGGCAGGTCAAGGGCTGGAGCACGCATGTGCTTGTGGGCACGGGGAAGAGTGATTGGGTGAGGGACGTGGCTGATGAGAAGGGGAGTGTGATGGAAGCGATTCAGAAGGTTGGAGGAGTGACGAATGGGGTGAGTTTTGAAACTTTTTCAATTTTGATGTGAAGGATGGTTGGGGGATGAGATATGAAATGAGATGTGTTCAAGTGGACTCACTCATCTTGAATGAGACTGAGAATGAAAAGGGTCGAGATTTATACGACTGACACTTTGATACAGAGACTCATGCTGTCTGCATCCAACATACCCACGCCTCACGACACCCATGACTATTCAGAACCCACCACCATCATCCTGCTCCCAGCCTTTGCCACCGTGCACAACGTCCATCCAAAGAACGTCTCTCAGCTCATCACCGGCGTCATCAACAACGCACCCACGAGCTCATCTCCTCTCGTCCCCTGGCGCTCAGTCATCCCCGCCTCACTCCCCAGCCCAGACGCCTCATTAGCAGATCTCACCATCAACTCATGTCCACACAGCGCCGTGATTCTTTTGTGCAGTCAGAAGACGCGAGACGCCCGCTGTGGCCAGAGCGCACCACTTCTGCGCAAGGAGCTGGAAAGGCATTTGCGTCCGCTAGGCTTGTATCGCGACTTGCATGATGAGAGACCCGGCGGAGTGGGCATTTACTTTATTAGCCATGTTGGGGGTCACAAGTACTCTGCCAATGTGATGGTTTATCGACGACCAAATCCATTTGGCAAGGATGACGAGCCGCTGCCTGAAGGAGTGGTGGAAGCAGCAGCGAAGAAGGAAGATACTGAAGATGAAGGAAAGGATGAAAGCCAAACAGAAAATGAAGAGGGTGAGAAAGAGAAGGGGGATGTGGGAGCTGCGCAATGCATTTGGCTGGCAAGAATAAGGCCAGAGGACTGCGAGAACCTGGTGAGATATACCGTGTTGAAGGGCAAGGTTGTGAAGCCCGAGAGGCAGTTGAGAGGAGGATTTGATAGAGGGAGGGGCTTGATGAGTTGGTGAATGACGAGAGATGGAGTGTGATGACCTTTTTTCCGTTTTACTTCATTTCATTTGATTCCAAAATGTTTTTACCCATTTTTTCCCCTTACCAGTTATTTTAAGCCTCGGCATATGAGGACATACACGCATGAGTTTTCTTTAGATTGTACATTGGGCATTGCAACGATAGAAGAGACGCGGTAACAATACCTTGGCGGTACAATGAAAAGCAATACTATTATCTATTATTGTTTTGCGATGCTACCGGCTGTTTATCCTTATTGGTTGCCATTGACTGCCTAACTACCCATGCAAGTGCTTCATTCAGCTCCTCTTACTTGACCCAAAACGTGCTGTCGCGTCGTAACCTACAGCAACACGGCGGCTACATTATAAATAAGCAAAGCATCATCGCATACCATGACCAAGCCAGAAATTACATCCACACGAAAGCACTGCGGTGCGACAAGAGTGGGAAAATTTGGAAAAATAAAATATCACTATAGAGTAAGCAGCGCAGAGCGTGTTATAATCTTGATTATTTGTTAATTGGCTATCTCAGTTATCAAATGAGTGCAGAGAAGTGAACTTATATATCCAGTTGGATATGCTGCCTTGTGAGACTTATTGAGTCCGTCGAATTAACTTATTGACTTGATGAGCGAGTTGATAAGTCTTGTTGGATTAGTCCGTCGGCGCGACGTTGATCCGTTTTGGCTACCCTGTAGGCCCGTTGTTGTGACCATAAGAGTCGGGTCGTAACACCTTGCTTTTCCTTTAAGTCGACGACACGCATTGAGCGGATGTAAAAGGAGAGCCAAAATCCTTCGCATGGTCCGCGAGATTGTAACATTTCTTAGACTTGAAAAAGTCCCCGTCATAGGCCCACGTATCATAAAGGAAGTTTTCGCTGCCACTGCAATCTGGTGACGCCCAGAATCCAATTCTCGCTCCACGGGTGCCCCATCCATTCTCCCTGTAAGAAACAAATGCTGGGAGTTTCTCTTCCTTGACGTAGTTTAAAAACTCAATGTTTGTCTGGTGGCCCGAGCAGTCTCTTCCTGAAAACATTGAAAGCCCAGTTGTAAGGCCACCCTTAATGAAAGCAGCAGAGGCTAGAAGAAATGTAGAGTAATGCATGTTTAAAGCTTTAATGTTTTAGTTTAGAAGGTTTTATAGTTATAAGAAGAAGAGGGATAAGGATCTTAAGCATATTCTTAACTTTGATGTTAAATTTGGTTTATATAGGAATCTTATAGTAATGAAGTAACATTGTCCCACCTATTATTAATATGTGGCTCTAGGCCAGCCCGTATAGTTAACTGCTTGCGTAGAGTTCAGTCTCACCAATACGCCAGGAATCCGCCAGGAATCCGCCAGGAATCCGCTAGAAATACGCTAGAAATACGCCAGAAATACGCCAGAAATACGCCAGAAATACGCCAGGAATACGCTAAGAATACGCTAGGAATACACTAAAAATAAGTCTTAAAATACGCAGCATAAACATATATAAACCAATATTTATATCTTCATTTAACATATACTTCTTTAATCATTGCGCTTTGCCTTTTACTTTATAATAACTATACTATCCTCCGCGTCGGAGGCTTATATCTTCCATGCATTACTCAGCAGTCCTTCTTTTTGCCTCTGCCGCCTTAATTCAAGGTGGCTATTCGGCTAGAATATCAACTTTTACCGGCCGAGACTGTACTGGCAATGAGTATCAGGTCAATGTTCAGGATACCAGTCAACAATCATATCTCACCCCATTCCGTTCATATAGGGAGAACGGTTGGGGTGGACATGGACAGAGGATTGGATTCTATCACAACCCAATTTGTGAAGGAGAATTTCTATACGACACATGGGCATACAACGGGGACTATTTTAAGTCAAAGACGTGTTATAATCTCGAAGATCATGCGTCTGAGCTAGGCTCTCCTTTCGACACCGCTCTATGTGTGACTTCTCTTATAGCCTAAGGGCCCATGGCAAAAGGCATTATCCGGAATCGTTAGGGAACAAGAAATTGTTACGACTCGACCCCTGGGTCGCAACCAGGAACCTACAGGGGAGGTTATTACAGATAAACGATAGTCCGTCGGACCAATTATGTTGAACACACAAAGGAAAGCTAGGAAGGTTAGCTTTCTATAAAATCCAGGAAAGCTGGGAAAGCCAGCTTTCTACCACAATTCAGATAATCTGACTGGATATATAAGTTGACTTCTTTACACTCATTAAGTAACTTAAATAGCTACTTATAAACATAGAATTAAGATTACAATATGCTTAACACTGCTTACTAAATGACTTATTTTATCTATTCGTTATACCTTTTTTTTTCTTAACCTATCCGCTCATTCCACTTGCAGTTGTACAAACAGCTCAATAAAATACCCGGGGGGGGGGGGGGGGGGGGGGAATAAACCAAGCCGCTAGGGTAAAGAGGGCCCGGTTTAATATAGTAAGGGTTTTAAAAA